>OMLM01002770.1:18172-30488 GCA_900302695.1 Helostoma temminkii
GCAGCGAATTTTTGAAATAATAAGTTTAGTTATTATATAAATTAATATTAATTATTAATTAATTAATTATTAGTTATTAATTTATTTTCATTCTACTTGATCAGCCCAAATGTATAAACTTAAAAGTGTTTGAAACTGTTCACTGGATACTAGTCCTCAGCTATAATTTTTTACATCTAAAAGCCTTACTGATGAGCCATAAGTAAATAAATAAACATGGGAGCTGCCAATGATAATCCTGCCTATAATTTAATGTGGTGGTGTTAATATAGCAACAGATCCATGTACTGTTTGTTTGCATATTTTAGCCCATGGGTTTTATAGGTCACTTAGTAAGTGACAGACCCACCTCAAGGGTTGCCAAGCTCACCCTCCAGACTGTTATAGTTCATCTGCTTTAAGCAAGTAGAAGATCACAGTATATAGAAGTATATAGAGCATGTGTTTTCCTGTGTGGTTACTGTATATATTTTTTGGGTCTTTAAGTGATTAGGTCTGTAATTGTTGGCACATTTGACAGAATGTAATTTGAGCACACGCTTAACCTATTGGTTTTGTTGGCACATGGAAATGGCTCCTTTATTGTGACTTCTGAAATTGTTGTTGTTATCCTCACAGAAAAGTAGAGGTATTGATTTAGTAGGCATCCAATGTTTCCTCTTTTTCCTTAAGGTAGAATTTTGGAGCTGTGTTACTGACAAAGGCCAGAAGAGCCCATAAAGACCGTGTGACCATGCACAAGACTATCAGACCGTCTTTTCAAGCCTCCTCTGCTCTCAGAGCTCTGTACTCATCCCACAGATAGGCCAGCTGAAAAGATAAAGGTCGGATTCCTTTGCATGAGTCGCTGTTGGTTAGTAAAACAGGGGGAAGTGCCTATCACATGCAGTTTTGTGCAGAAAGATTACATTTGCACTACTGCCTACTCTAAATGAAACAACATTATTCTATCTCACATCAGCAGTATAGCAGTTTTTTATAGCTTGAGGCTACACCATGTGGATTTGGAGTTAAAATATAGCATGTGGGAGTTTTCTTTTTCTTTTCCTAAATATGCCCAGCAGTGACCTCTTGAAGTATCTAATTTGGCCTCTAAGATCATCCATTGAGTAGCAGACCTTTTTAGAAGCATAAATCATCTATCTACAGTGAAAATTAACTAACTAGTTAGCATCCTAGGTAGCAACTCTGATGTTATTTATACATAAATAGTATGTTCATGCAGCTACTTTACTATTGTACAAATGTATTTAATGGTTATCAAAAAGCACATGCAGTTTTTGCAAACTGGGGAGCTTGTATTTCACTTGTATAGAAAAGTGTGACTTTGCAAGAAGGCCAATCCTAATCGCACACTTACCCCTGCCCCTCTCTGTTTTGCACATTCACTTGTTGTTCACATTATGTCGTAGCACTAGCCCTTCAAACTGAGGTTTTTCAGAGACAGATACACCTATACACCTAGTGTCATATCAACCTGTACGTAGCCTGAGATCCTTAGATAGAGGACTTCTGTGTGTTCCTAAGACACGACTAAAAACTAGAGGTGACAGAGCCTTCACAGTTAGAGCCCCAAAGCTTTGGAATGACTTGCCTGAGAATATTAGATCAGCTGACTCAGTAAGCGATTTTAAATCACTCCTGAAAACATACTTTTATCTGAGAGCTTTTCCTGATTTTATATAAATTGAATGTAGTTGCTGTTTCACCCTGCTTTTCAACCCTTGTGCTGTTAATGTCATTGCCATTGTCCTATATCATTATGCCCTGCTCCATCTATGCTTACTCACACACCAACCGGTCAAGGCAGATGGCCGCCCACCTTGAGCCAGGTTCTGCTAGAGGTTTCTTCCTCCTTTAAAGAAGGAAGGGAGGTTTCCTCTCCACTGTCGCTTAAATGCTTGCTCAAGGGGGACTTGATTGGTTTCTATATTAATTGGTCAAGTGTTATTGTGCTATAGGTTCTCCTTGTCTTACGCTATTTATTTTGTGTTCTTCTTGTGATCATTCTGTTATTATTGTCTTTCTCTCTTGTAAAGCACTTTGTAACAAATGTTTTGAAAAGTGCTCTATAAATAAAGCTTATTATCTATCTATCTATCTATCTATCTATCTATCTATCTATCTATCTATCTATCTATCTATCTATCAGTAGGTACTATGGATGGATGGATAGCTGGTTAGCTAGATAGACAGATGGATGTAAGTATGTAATTAAGCATAATTTGTCATGAAGAGGTCATAATTATTAATTAATTGCACATACAAAGATAAGGTACAATTATAAAATGATTGTTAAAAATGTACAAAGCTATGTACTTGTACAAGTAGCTCACTAATATATATGTATATACTGCAGTGACCTTAAGATTCTTTCTGTTGGTTCAAGCTATCAAACAGCCCCCTCCTTCAGTAATCACTCCCAGACAGACAGACAGACAGACTGCTTTTCAGTAACTCGTCTTATCAGCCCCAGTTTATATCACATTGTTGAAAAAGAGTGAAGGGAATGAATATTTCAGCAGCTGAGTGAGCATGAAGCACCAGCAGGGCTTCATACCATCTTGTTTGCACTTACTTCAGCCATTAAGTTTACAAGCAGCATTTGTATTTATCACCAGGCCTGGATGGTTAGAAGCAATCAAAAACCAAACACAAGGAGAGAAATACAAGGTTCAGGTTGACATGTGAAGAAAAACTGAGGTGAAGTGCTGACATGCTGATGTCTTAGCAGATAACACTTAAATCATTTTCCTCCAAAACTTCACTGGTAAGGGTTCAAAGAGATATAGCCATAATACAAATTTTTGGAGTAAGTAGTGGTGTTTGAAGTTATTTTATGGGATTTTGCTGTAAGGCCCAGAATTGATTTGCAGAAGGGATAAAAGGAAGATACTTTATCTTCGGAGCTTTGTCGGAAAAAGCTTAGCATCCATTGGTAGTTCCGCCAATATGCCTGCAGGGCATGGAGGTAGGGCGAGAGGGGGGTTGCTGGAATTGACATTATATACCAGAATGAATTGTGCTGAGTTTACACCTCCTGCTGCTTACGTTCTGCTCTTTCATAATCTTTCATGAACCATACAATGTTTTATTTAATGTCTTGGGTCAGAGAGAAACTTGAGAAAAAACATATTAATAATGAAACGCGTAGTACTGGGGAGGGAAAGAAGAAGAAGAAGAAGAAGAAAAAAACTTGGTTTGAGGCTCCTCAGCAAACAGGTCAGAAGGACCTTTTGAAGTCTACTGCTTCAGTGCAGTCAATAGTTTAAGAACCTGTGTTATTTCTGAATGTAAGGCCAGCTTGGACTTTTTCCTACCTGAAAATGCCAAATATCTCATCGCTGCTGCCCAGTGTCTCGCTGTGGTCCTTGAAAGGCTATTCAAGCAGCCAAGAAAAAAAAGTCAGTAGCTCAGTCAGTTTTCACTTGAGTGAAAACAGTCTATGGGCGAGAGATTATTCTGTAAATACTCTTTGGTTTCAAAAATGTAGAGCACTGTATTTGCACTTATGTGATCTTGAAGGTTACTATTACTCAAAAACATGTGTATTTTTAAAGGTTTATATCATTCACCCAGTGTTTGTTTACCTTTTGACATAAGCTGCAGCTATCAGTACCAAAGAGAGCGAGCAAGCACATGTCACAGCCGTAATGTTTGTATTCCCCAATGAATCCCCATTTGCGGTCTGTATAGATGTGAGATGAAGGCCAGCTCTTGGCCTATCTGCCTCTCAGGTCTTAATTGCTTAATTACAGTCATTATTTGAACTGGAAGCGAACTCATCTAGCAGGCTGACACCATGCTGGCCTTACCGGGGGAAAAAAATCTCTCTGAAAAGCCAATGTTGAGGATGTAGGTCTCTAGAGGATGAATGAAAATGTCTGGTGTGTGATCCACAGAGCTGCAGTGTGTTCACACACATACACAAGTCAACCCACATGCATATACAGCATATCTACTCGCATGTATCTGAATTCCCTGCGTCTCGAGGACATTTCGGTGCTATCACATGAAAAGGCTCTATGTCAGAGCCTCGGTACCTTCAGAGGAAGGTCCAGGGGCTGTGTGACTTATTCATGACTCCCCAGGTGCTCTCCATCCTGGGTCTCTCCGTTCTTCACTGTAACCTGTGTTGGCTCACAGACCAGCTCTTTGCCTTTTTATATGCTGCAGCTTTCTCATCCTGTTTAAAAAGTAAACAGTCGGTTGCATCTGCGCTAATAATTTATGTGCATGGAGAGGGTAAGGTGTTTATGTGGGGAAATGAGTTGGGATTAACACCTGCTCCACTATGGACTTAGCTCCTGTTAAGGTTTCACAGCCTTTACCACACATATTTCACCCAAGATTTGTTTTTTAACATTCGCCTTCTTTGTACATCAAAGATCTTTCTATTACATCCGTTACACTGGCCCTTTTCCATGCTGTAATTAGGCAGGTATATCTTTGGCTGTGAATGACTCCAATAGTTAAAAAAGGAGTCAGATCTCAGGTGTGAATGTCTGGAATGGTGTTAATTTGAGGCAGGACGTTACAGGAAATGAGCACATGAGGGTTAGGGTTAGGTGGATGTGAAACAGTAGAAGAAGGAGGAGAGAAAAACTAAAGCCAGCACTGAAGCACTGGATTTAGGAGAACAGCTACAATTATTATCATTATTATTGAAAGTAATAATCAATACATTTTTAATCAGTTGATTTTTATTGTGTGTGCTATCAGTAAATGAATCAAGCATGACCATTTGAACTTCCCAAGTTACATCTTTGAATTCAATTGTTTGTTTTGTCCAGTTTGAATCTGTGACTGAAGTGCATCAATAACAACTGTATTGGCGTACCATGGGAATTTGTAATTTTGAAATGTTCCTGAGGAGGAAGCAATGTCGTCTAGTGGCTATAGTAATTATGACAGGAGCAAAGGAGAAGTCCAGCTGATCTAGAGTAACAAAGTGCACTTAGGGAGGAGGTCAGTGTGTGTATTTATTTTCGAAAGCAGAATGACAAAGGCCCTCCTTGAAAAAGTACTTATTTTCACCCAAACCATGATTTTTCCCTGTAGAAAATCCACTACCTCTTCCTCCATTCATGTGTTGTATTAAAGGATTCGAAAGAATAAGCCTTGTAAACATTACACTGTTACAATGTTAGAAATTTACATTGTGTGCAATGCCGCTGGAAGCATGATGCTGTGCTCACTATTGGTTTAGGCCCTATTTTATCCTGGCTTTATTCTTAATACAAGATTCAGCATGACAGGTGTTACAGTTAATATATGGCAGGAATACACTTCATCTGTATTTAAATATATCTGGCTAATGCCCCATAAAATAGTTCAACCACTTGCATCTTTCAAGACCCCACTCTAAGCCATTTCTTTGAAAGTTCTTTTTAATCGTCCATGCTTAAATGATAATTGCACGTACTTCTACCAAACACACTGCTTTTCCATTGTCAGGGGCTTTTTGTTTGAGAAATATGTTACTAATGGCTTATGAATTAATAAGAAGCCAAACTGAATTAGACTTTCATGCAAGGTGATTGTGAAGAACTTGAAAGGCCAAACATTTTATTCAGATTTCAGAATTTTCTGGACGAGTGAGTTCCTTTTTGCTGTGGCTTATAATGCATCTTTTGTCATCATCTCTCAGCAGTGATTTAGGATGTGGGATGTTCTTGGTGTAATTTACTTACCCGAGCAGAGCCATTAATTTTCTATTATTGTGAAAAGATGATTCATGTTTTGGAGGCTGTCTTGATTATTTATTTAGATACACAGCAGGGAAACATGAGCCAGTGGCTAATGGAATATAAAGTCACAGGCCTCATTCCCATTCTGACATTTAACTACAGAAGCGGCACATGTGTTAATGTGTCCTCCCCAAGCACCTTAATTCGACTTGAAATTCCTAATGGAACTTGCTATCTGTGCTGGGCCTTTGAGACAGTGAGAGGGAGGGAGGGGGACACCAACTTAACACATAAATTCACTTGTCTGGTACTTGGCTGTGTGTCTAGCGACTTAAATGCTCCACTACTTGTATGTCTAGAGGGAAATGACAGTATAGTAGTATTTTCACTTGCATCGTTGCCTCCTGCCCTGGTTTTATTCAGTGACATGATCTTTGCTTTAATAAATCACACATCATATTTGTGTAGTGCCTTAATATCTGAAACATTTGATGAATTACTAGAGGAAGTTTCAAACAGCTAGCTTGTGAATAACCTGTCTTGCTGGTCTGTCATTAATAGTCAAGTAGACCATTTAACACATACTGTTTTTCACTAATATAGAAAACTAATATTTTCTATCTGACTGTTTATCTGACTTTAAAAGGTAATTTACTTAGATGTATGTTCAATGCATGATTTCAGTCAGCAGCTTGTTAGCACATCTTAGCATAAACAGCTAGCTTGATAGCTCGATTCTCGTCCAAGCTAACAGAGTCTGCCTACAAACACATAATGTGCTGAGTTTGACTTTTTGAGAGATGCTATAGGAGTAAATCACTCATGTATCTTTTGATTTAATATGAAAAAGAATATGAAACAAGAATGAGCAGCTGGTTAGCGTAGAACCGTGTGAAAACAGCTGACATGTTTGTCCAAAGCTTATTAAAAATCTGCACCTATCACCTCTAAAGTAGACGGATTTTGTGCATCAGCTGAATAAAAAACTGAATGAAAAGGCCAAGAGTTCTAATGAGGAGGGTTATAGTATTAGTAAACTGTTTATTAACCAGTAATAAACGAATTAAAAAGATGTAGCCCTCTGTAAAAAGTAAATTAGGAAAGCGGCAGCGATACATAAATATGACACTCATACTGATATTTGCTATGGAGGTCTGAAGGGTGAAAAGTTAAATGCTGTCATACCAAGAAACTCTGCTGAGTGGCCAAAAATGTTTGCATGATGCGTTGGCTGTGAATCAGAGAGCTGACACTCAGTCGTTATTACAATTAATGACAGCGTCTCATCTGAATCACTAACACGATTAGGGGGCATGACTCTTGCCTTTTTGGCTTTGCTCCCACGCAGTGACCAGGCTCACTTAGGCTTGTTGACTTTACTGCAAAGGACATCTAGTGGTTACACACACAAGTGACTCTCTCCGAGACTTCCATTGCTTTCTGTCTGCAACCTGCATCACCTCGCAGCCATAGCTGTCTAAGGTAAGCGTTGTAGAGAGTAATATCCTGACCATGAAATACTACGCTCTTTGAGGATGAAAATAGCTGTTAATTAAACAGTGTCTTCTAAAGTAAAGCCAATAGAAATTGATCTCATAAAGGATGTGATGGGACAGAGAGCTGACTGACACAGTTGTAATCTCAGTAAGAACACAGTGCAGGCGGCCAGATAATTAAAGAGACGAAGCAGTAAGGACATGGCTATTAGCAGGTTAATTAGGCAATAATGAAAGAGGTACCTCAGGTTACTGTGGGCTTTAGCGCAATATGATTCCCTGCAGAATAATATAAGGTGGGTGTTAAATTTAATCCCTGCACATTAATAGAGAACGGCATACCTTCCAGTCAATTATTGCCAAAAGACTTCACCTGCTCTGCACAGTCACAAATGGAGAATTCAGAATAGATTCTATTTGGTGGCTGTCCACTCCGATTAGTTTGATGAAGCTTACAAAGCTTTTAGAGGGGATATTTGCGAATTTAGCAGGTGGCACATATCATTCATGGATCTCATTATTAAGGAACTGAAGTGTTTCATTAAATGAGTAATTCATTTCCTGCTACTTTTTGACCCACTTTGACAGAAGTAGAAGTACGATGTCTGGCAATAAAAAAAAAAGCCTCTTAATGGTGCTTTCATAACCTTGAGTCTAGCGCTGTCCTAGTCGCTGGTTGACGTCGGCTTCAACATTGGTTAAATATTCCATTTAATCATGAATCAGTGTTTGTTGTGATCAATATAAAAGGTGATTCAGAGTGATTACAACCTGCCGTTCTGGAGAAGTGACCTGCAGATGTCACCGTATGGCTGTGGTCAAAGGTCAGTGTCCAGTGTTATCCAGCGACAGTCAAACCATGTGCTTCATCTGCCAACTCTAATTGACTTACAAATGCTGTGGTGCTTTCAGTGTCAAGTAACTCACGCATTAAGTATGGCGGTAAAGTCAATATGACTTTATTAGTGGCTGGGTCTCCATTGACAGGCCCTACTTGCACTTTTGACCTTAGTTAACTGTGATCTACTGTCCAGAGACCATTGTCTTTTTTTTCCTTCCTCCCTCACTCTCTCACTCAGTAACTCCCCCTCTCAACGATCATGTCACTCTCTGACTCCAAATCCCGGAAGAGCGCAGGCGGCCCGGAAATTCGACATTGTTGCTTCCCTTTTTAGGAGTCTATCGGTAAACCTTGCTAATCCACAAATCCAACCTTGGATTTGAGCCGCTGAGTCTGAGGGGAAAGTAATTGGGTTGTTGCTAATAATTGGATTTTCTGCTGCTTGGAAAATATATATATAACAACCAATGTCCAGGCAAGAACAAGCCCGCACCCCTTTAAGCTTCAGTTCATAGGTCGAGGCAGGCTCCAGGTTGCACACATAAAATGATTAACATTTAAAATCTCCTTTCAGCCTATGTGTTTGAAATAGCTCAGTTTGAAAGCTCTAATTTTTGGTAAGTATGCTGTAAGTCCTCATTATAAGGCCTGAATTATCATTAATGAAAAAAGTCATTACTTGCCTTCATTACAGCTCATGGGCTGGCAGATGAAAGGATTAAAGCTTCAAATCGCTTCAAGTGATGTGATGGAAGTGACTGATCGTTGTGTTTAGGCCTAGTCATTCCTTACTTTACTAATAAAATTTACTAGTACAATTTTACATAAAAATATGATGTGCTTATAAATCTATTTTATTTTATTATTCAAATAGTTGGAACTAATAAAATACTTCCCAGACAATGATATACATACATATGTAATAATAAAATACTAATAAATTCTCACCAGGCCATTTTAGTTTTAGCACTATGATTTCATTTTGCTATATGAAGATGATTTATACTATGACAAAGTATTTCTACAATCTGTTTTTTGCAGTACTTTCATCGCTGCACCTGCCATCAAGACTAAGTAATTCAAGGAACATTTAATGGACCAATTTTTAATATAGGTAATACTGTAATTTGTCAGTGGAAACAGATTGTTCCCAGTTGTGAGTGACTTTAAGATATACTCAAAGTATTCAGTGTTTTATGAAGCAAGTAAAGTACATGTAAAGATCCTTGCTAAAGTTGAACCAAAGTCTTTAAATGGCAGATAAGTAAAGCTACAAAAGTTTGATCAATGTATTTTTTTCTCTGAAATACAAGTATAAAGTAGCAAAAAATAGAAACACAGAATGAAAATATCTAAGAAACTAAGTCCCAACTTGAATAAATATGTACCAGTGACCATAAGATTGAATGTCCTAAAGTTATAGTTTGCGTATTCGTTTGTGTTTTTTATTCTGTAGAACTGCCTGCACTGCACACCATATTAATATATTTCTAGTAACAAGTAAACTTAAGTCCGCCTGTGAGGTAAAATCCTAAAAAGTAGCTAGTGTTAGCTTTGTTGTTATTGGTGAGAAAGGGCGCCTTGCAGTCTGAGTGGTATTCATGGGCTGGTTGAAAAAGTCTGCAAGAAGCCATGGGCAGCTACGGAAATGAGCAGCGTACCACATGTTGGGTCTGTGGATAGACTAGGGGAACAAGAATGCTCCCTATCGTGACTTTGAGGTCCCAGCTCAGATTATTGGGAAGGAGCAAACTTCAGGTTGCTTTAAGGGAATAGTGGAGGGCTCACTGCACCCCCACCTCTCCCCCCTATGCAGCTTACCACCACCCTGGATGATACAGTGAAGTCATCCTGATTGTTTTCCCTTGTGAAGCCATTAGATCTAGAGACATGCTGGCTTCACAGTGCACTACTCTAACGCCTAACATCTAGCAAACAAGTTCTCTATACAGCAAATCCATAGGCTCCTACAAATGTTATTATACTGTAGATCCCTGCTGGGTCAGAGAAATTCAGTTTGGTGTTGGGAACGTTGTATTGAACAGAAAGGCAGAAAAAAACGCAAGATTTCATTTTCATCTAGACTTGTACTGGGTGGATTTCTGAAAATGTTGAACATGCTTGCACCTCTATGAATCACACACTAATGATCTTTCTAGTCAGTCAGACCACTTTGTTGAATCTTTGGTGATGAGAAGGGAACATCAGCATTCACTGATGTCTCAGCTTTTGTTATAGTTTTGTCAGCGCAAATCAGTTTTAGAGTTAAAATAAGTACATGAAGTCCATAAGACAGTAATTGTAGTATGCTAATACCAGTGCAAATACTGGTACAGTAGTAGTATTACTGTTAGTATCAAATAGACCAGGAGACAGCATCTGTTTCCTAAAGGCTGAGATGTGGGTGAGAAGGAGAAGAGGCTCAGACAGGAAATCAGCTCCCTATTATTTTCTGTATTACTGCACACTAAAGGTCAAAGCTAAAAAATCTTCATGGAGTGACTACAATTATATATGATTTTTGCAAGAGCGGGAACAAAGAAGCGAAAAGAGCACAGGCCTTTTTTTGCTGTAATTTCCAGAAAGCTCTAATTTTGTAATACAAAATAAGGGCAAGTTAGAAGCACTAGACAATCCTTGGGTAATGGAAAAAACATCCTGGAGATTATGGAGTCTGAAATTGGTGAGACACTGGAATTGTATTAACACAACAAAGGGAGGGGGTTTGGAACATAGAGGGAGGCGAGTGTGTGTATGTATGCAAGCATGCATTTACACAGGGAACATTTGGAAACATGCTTATAAGCTCATGGACATGGTAGTAAAAGTTGTATCATTGTATCATATATAAAAATGTGACAGTACAAATGAGATATAAACCTAAAGATGTGAACAACTTGAGCTGTCTCCAAGCTGATGTTTCAGCAAAAATCTGTCTTGCATGCTCTACATAGACAGTGCTGATAATAACTAATTTTTATCTATGAATTGTGTTATAGCGGTAGATATAGTATTTCCAAACTTATTATAATTGGTGTAGATGTGTTTAATATTTCATTTTATAGGCTATTTATTTATGTTATGTTATAGGCTATTTATGTTTAAAGGTCTAGAAAAGTCACTTAGCTTTTTAACATATTAATGTTGTAAATTCTTGACATCAGTTTACCTATGAGACTTGTGTAAAAAAAATTAGCATTATGTTGGCAGCGAAGTCAATACCAGCTTGCTCCTCAGAAATAACGCTGTTGATAGAGCAACACCGAGAACTTTTGATTTCCTTTTAAGCACAAACAACAAAATGAGAGAGACTTTGTTCTCCCGCTATTGTTCACCCAAGTTCCCGCTTTTGGTTTTCATATCTCTAAAGCTCTCATTGTCTCCCAGGACACAAATAAATCAGTGTTCTTCTTCCTTTTCATCTATGTCAGAAAATAATTAAAAAGGGAGTAGTGAATTGTGTACAAGCTGATTCCTCTGCTCAGTAAGCCACCTTCATCTAAGAAAAGCCCCCTTTTTTTCTCAATAATATGTTCAGCTCTGTTTAAGATTGAGATCAAATACTCTCTCATAGAGCTAGGGTAATTAGATTTCACTATGTAAATGGCCTTTAAAGCGCACTCAGAGTGTGAGATGTTGTGCTCACATTTGTTCGCTGCACTGCTGCCTCCCTCAGGTCATTTGTGTATGAATCACTTGGCGTCGCCATGCACTGAAACACACAGCACTGCCACAGAAAAGGAGTCCAAATAAACACCGATAGGAAAGCATTAACGCTGACGGCTCAGTGAGTCACTTTTAAAGCACTAAAGACACAGCTTTTATTCAGAACTTCTGTACATATTTAAAAGCAGCTGTGTATAGATTTTGTTTTAATTTATTTGAAGTGATTTTATTTGAGAACAGTTTGCACAATGAGCCTGACATATGCTTACAACCAATTTATTGTCCCGTGATGTCACACAGCATCTTCTATTTGTCTGTTGTTATAGCGGTCGAGTGTTAATTTTCTTGATACATTCAGTAAAATCGCAAAAAAAACAAAACAAACAAAAACAAAAAAAAAGGAGGCAAAAATTAAGAGAAAAAATAAATCCCTGAAAATAACAGTAATCTTGCAAATTGAATGCAACTCATACAATAAACAAATAAATGAAATAGTTGTGTATGACTAAACAAAAAATGACTTAAGAACCCATTAATTTTAGAGAAACAGCTGTAAAATCAATGTTTGTATAATTGAGATGTGTAGAACCTCTGAGTGACGGATTTGTTATTATTATTCAAAT
>OMLM01002770.1:30629-50402 GCA_900302695.1 Helostoma temminkii
GGAGGGTTGTCTTGCTTGCGAGGCACAGAGACAGCAGCTATTGTCTTGAGGAGACAAAAGGAGTAATGACATCACTAATGTTTCAAAAATAAACAGCAGGCTCCTATTATGTGGTACAGTTAAAGCCTGGAAAGGAGACCATATGTTAGGCTGAAGGCTACGCTGCGGAGAGTAGCCACGCATTTCATATCACTGACACGTCTCTTCTCCCTCAGCCTTGTCAAACCGCTGTTGTAAAACAATTAAGCTCCTATTAACATATATTTTATTAATTGCCCTATCAACATGGAAATACAAAGACATGTAAATGCCCCGGCCTGACAGATTTAGAAAAGCATAGCGTGACAGCTTTCTCACAGATAGTGACAGCTGAAGGAATCAGGTCAGATTATATGAGCATGGACAGCTCAACAGATTTGTTTGCTATTGATAGCAGCAATCAATTCAATTAATTGTCTCATACGCTGAATGGCTGATGAGATTAGCAGAGGTAGTGTTTTGTCATTTATTGTTTAATGTATGCATGGATTTCTCTTTCAAAAAGAAAAAAGCTCTTGATTTTTTTTTTCCTTGTGCAGTGACGGTTTCATAATTATTGCCTCTCAGCTTTCTATTTCCTCTGGAGTAATTGGACTGCCCTGTTAGATTATCCGGTCTAAATTGCAATACTAATTATAAAGCCTAACAGTTGTGTCGCATCAATAGTCTATTAGGATTAATTAAGATAGGAAGTGACAGCTGACGATTAAGCGCATCAGTTGCAGTTCAACAATGTGGAGGTCAAATGATCAAGTTCTTTTCTGTCACATAAATGTTGAGCTCCCTTTCAAAAATGCTAATGCTTTGTTCTGACACGTAATGTTCTGCAATCACAGAACAATGGACTGCTTTACAGTTTTATTTACTTTATTGTATGCAGATTTACGTACGACCCATTGTTATCTTGTCACGGTGTCAGAACAAACGATTTCATAATTGATTATGCTTCTAATTACTAAGCATACAATTAGTGGAAGTTATTGATAGTTCAGCATGTGCCTTTTAACCCCGGAGCTGTCCGTCTGCTCCCAGAGGAGATGTGTGTCCTTCTGCGTTAATGATGGAAACGACTTTTAGATAACAAGGGTGTCCCAGACAATCAGCTGTGTTTACACAGTGACCTGGACATTTGTTGGCTTGGCCTCTGTATCTCCCCCTGCCTTTATATATGCCAGCATCACTCTAATTACACAGTGTAGAGCTAAGGCTTCTACCACATGCCTCTGTGCTTTACAAAAAGTAAATACTTTCTCATTTACCGTAATATAAATTTACTGTGTAATATTGTTGTCAAGATGTTTACATGTTAACACATTTTAGACTTTTATTTTTTAAACTCAGCTTATTGTTTCTAAACTCTTTCTAGATCAGTCAGCACTTTATCTTCTCAGCTAACAACATGTTTCTACTTTAGTGCAGTGATTCCCTTTTTTTTTTTGTCTGACATACCCCACACCTTATCAGATGAATTCAATATAAGCCACTAAATTTATCATTCAGCTTATCAACTATGTAGCCTACACGTCTAAGCTGGGTCCTTCAAATGCTTATCAGTTAACTTCAGCTAATTATTTTAAGCTTTTATTACTTTTAGCTAACTGCTTCAACTGTATCCATTAGCCTTTTAGCCCATTAAGCCCATATCAGCTGTGTATCTGTAAGTGAATTAGTGAATTCCAGTATTTTTTTCCTTAAATATAAATGTATTGGCATGAAGCTTACAACCTGCACTAATTTTATTATTAATTATTATTCTTTATAATTATTATTTTTTAAAACTCTTTATCAATTACTATTTCAACCACTTACCCATTGCATGTAGCGAACAATTGGCCATTACTTATAGCTAACTATGTCAAGAGTATCATTGTACATCAGGTCTATTATTGTTTATCACTTTTAGCATTAACATTTTAATCATTTATCTTTGGCATTTAGCTAACTAGTCCAATAATCCTGTCTTCTGAGTTCAGTCCTCTGGCTCCCTGCTCCTGCTGTACTCTTTTACCATGATTCATGCTCTGTTCACCACTTTAGATATTAGTGATTATCAAATTCCAATAAATAAATAGTGCTGCAAAATTTACCTATCCAACTTGAAATAATATAAATTCTCAGAATGTTTAAAAAGGTGAGCCTCGTCCAGAAATTTCTGCAAGGTTGTTCTGAGAGTCTGAGTTTACAGAGGGTGTCCACAGCACGTCTCCACAAAGTTTTGAAACGTACCTCAGTTTCTCTGCTAGGTTGCTAACTAGTTTTCATGCTTTGTCAATGTAAACTGATTCAGGTTGAGATCGGCCTATTGTCGCTTCCTGGTTATTGCTATGATGCTTTTACTGAAGATCTGAAACACATCTGTTTGTGATAGTTGGATTTTTCTAACTCAAATTTGTTGAGCCAGGTTGAATCACTATCTTTCAAGCAGGGCATTAGTACCCTGTGGTACTGTGTGGGAATAGTTGCTTATTGGACATTTTGGAATGTGTCTGCTGTACACCACAACTCATTTGTAAAAACATTCAAGATGGGACCAAACTCAACTCACTTAATAAAAGTGTGGCATCAACCACCAGGAACTGCAGCCACTTTCGTACGCACACATCTTTTGGGGGCTTCTAAATAATGAAAAAATCTGACATATGTACAAACATATGGATTGACTTTAATTGTAGTCACTGACTGTCTGCAGTCTGGAACCCATGGATATGACCAAAAGCTGTTGAGATGCTTTGCCAGGCATTTTCTTCAGCTGCCTTCAGCTGGTGCTTGTTTGTGGACCTTTCTGAGCTCAGTCTTTCCTTCAGTAACTTAAAAGCATGCTCTGTGGGGTTGAGATCAGGTGACTGACCTAGCCAGAAAAAACATTTATGCCTTGAGAAACTTTTGAGTAGCTTTTGCTGTTTGTTTTGGGTCATTATCTGCAGTATAAAATGGCATTCTATCAGTTTTACTGCAACATTTCTGAATCTGTGCAGAGAGTATAGCCCTATACACTTAAGAATTCATCTAGCTACTTTTATCAGCAGTCAGGTCATCAATGAAGACCACTGACACGCTTCCATTGGCAGTCACATGCCGATGGACATGTCCATGCCATAAACCTGTCTCCACCATGTTTGACAGATAATGTGGTGTGCTTTGGATCAAGCTTCTCCACACTTTCCTCTTCCCATAATTTTTTAGCAACTTAATCTTGGTTTCATATGTCCACAGAATCTTATTGCAGAACTGGAACTTGGGTGTTTTCTGGCCTTTCTGTATAACCTGGTCTTCCACACTTATTTCCGTTTTTTTCCTCTGTGATGGGTTTATTTTGTTTAAAGCTCCTTCTGTTTCATAGACACATATTTGGACCTCATGTTCAGGGAAGTTCCAGGGAACAGCTACTGTACCAAATGCAAATGCTACACTCAGAACCAGCTCCAGGCCCTTTACGTGCTTGATTAGTCATGAAGTGATGAGGGAACAATCCACTCTTGGCAATGGACTCTTGTCAGCCATTTGTTCCATTATTTATGATCCCCTAAAATGGATGTATGTGTATGA
The DNA here is from genome assembly GCA_900302695.1 of Helostoma temminkii. Classification (NCBI taxonomy): domain Eukaryota; kingdom Metazoa; phylum Chordata; class Actinopteri; order Anabantiformes; family Helostomatidae; genus Helostoma; species Helostoma temminkii. The sequence continues at coordinate 34,215 of OMLM01002770.1, forward strand.
AAATATCTGTAATTTCTGAATGGTTAATGCGACTGTTTTGTCAGACCCGTTAAATAAAAGCTGGAAGTCCTGACTTTGCTCATGAATTAAATGTGGTGGTGTATAAAGGAACAATTCCAGAAAACGTATCTTTATTCCTTATTACTTACTTACTTACAAAACCTGACTGCAGGTTATCAATGGAATTAGCAGTAATGAGCTCATCTTGTTAAATATCTTACACATGCATGTTGCTATTAAATATGCACAGGCATTGATCTCTGTTTCTTTAGACACAAATTTTCCATAATCTTTTATTATCATCTCTGCAGGAGATACATTTGGTGGTTGTATTTCTCTGCTGAACAAAATCCTCTTGAGAATGTTTAGAAGCTGATATGTTGTAAGCAAGTGCAAGGACTGTATTCAGTCCAGTATAGCGAGTCTGTAAAGGGCTGGAGTGCTGGGGGGCATACTTACCCTTGAGCTCCCAGAGGAGCAATGTTATTATTGGTAATAAGAAGCGATAAATACACTGTGAGGGAAGCATATGCCTCCATAGAAGTTACACTCCGCTGAGTGTAGGGACCTTTCAGAATTACTGTAGATGAATTTCTGTCCATCTTCCCAACAGGAAAAAAAAACCTTTTAGCATTTGCACAAAAGCTAACAAGTTTGTTAAGAAATGTTAGTTTAGCACTTTGCAAATTCTGCAGCACAAAAGAACGCAGCATCTATGCTTATGACAATTTCAATAGTTTAATCTTTCAAGGGGGGTGGTGGAGGAGGGAGCAATGCTAAACTACTGTCAAGACAAATATTTCCAGCAGAGTCCACTTGTATAATGGAATGAAAAAAAGATATATAAGCAAGCACTAAAGTGTTTCTTCTGCCTTTTGCCCCTCGGCATCAGGCTTTTTCCTTTCTTTATCCAGCACAAAGAGTGCATTGTTAGCAGGGCCATTACAAGCAGTCTTGACTTCACTGGACAACATATGGCTCAAGGGAGAAAGCTATAGATTGCAGGGATGGGAGAAATGGGAAAGTTCATCAGACCCATCTCTTCTGACCTCAGTTGGTTCTGGGCAAGAATGTGGCAGGACGCTGAATAGACAGATTTTCCAAATGCTTTGAATTCCGTTAGGATAGGAAGAAAGAAAAAGGCGAGATGCTCAAAGAAATGGATTTGGCCTATAAAGTGTAAGTGGCGTGATGCCCATTTCTTCAGAAGCATGACATTAGGGGACCGGTTTTATTGATGGCTGCACAAAAAGGGGTAAAGAGTGCACACAATTAGGAGTCAATTGAAGGGCTGGCAGATAAGGGTTGATATATTTTAGCCCTATAGCTTTAGGTCTTTTCATTTTCGAAACACAAAGAGAAAAAATGAAGTGGTGTGTTTATTCTTAAATGCCTTTTTTCTCTTCTTTTATTTATTTTACTTTATTATTAGCTGTTTTTTTTTTTTTTCGTGGATGATAACCACAACCTCTCTTGGAACAGATGTATTACTTATGACATCCCACTTTTCATCCGTTCACAATTTTTACATTAGAGTTAAATCTCTGCAGCTGGAATCTCACGGCTGAGTTAGCCAGAGCCCATAAAATATTGAAACCTTCAGAGCCACTGGCAGGCAGGTTGAGGGGAGTTCATGTCCAAAGCCAAGCTTCAGATTCACAGACATCCCAATAGGAGTGTACTACAGAAAAAAGCACTAATAAAAATTTCATTGAAATGAGACGGGGATATTGCTAGCATTCTCCCCAGCATCAGTATGAAATCTTAATCTGAGTTAATGGAAGAGATATGAAAGCCTTTCTCAATTCAAACACAAGCAGTGCATAATTTATAAATTATTGTCAGAAAAGTGATTCCACTCTGAGATTTACTCTTTTCTAGATGGAAGTGAACTCGGCAAGACAATAGGAAAGCATAGTCTTTTTGACCTCTAATGCCAGGAGATTTTACAGTAGAGCTGTCGATATAATCAGGTAAACTGGTCTTTTTTTTTTTTTTTTTTTTGGAAACAAACGTAGTAGCAGCGCTCAGAGCGAGCAAATAACAGCAGAGACTTCTTCTGGCAAGCTACAGTCTGGTGCAGAATGAGTAAATAAAACAGCCTCTGGAGGAAGGAGTGTAAGAATCCTTTGTCCTGAAGGTTGACAGTTTGCTAAAAGCTTCGTAATGTCTCAAACATACCATCTCAGTGATGTAGAAGAGCGGAGTGTTATTTTAAAAAGCCTTTCCCCCTTTTGCCCCTTCGCTCACTTTTTTATTCCAATTACACAAGATATGTTTGCATGGCATCCTCTGCGGTTAATTCACAGTGACAGCTTCCTCTTCCTCCCGCATGTGGAGCGTAATAGAAACTGTGTCCCACGCTGGAAAACATTATTCACTAATGTAGCCGCAGCGTGTCCAGCGTAGAGCTCGGGGTTGTTCCTACTCCATTACATGGCAGGGAACAGGTCCTGATTAGGATTAGCACATGTACTCCCCCTCCTCCCTAAAGACAGCCAAGTTCAATCATCCTGACTACTGCACTCTATTCACACTCTGCAGCCTCTCTGAGCGAGGCCTCCAGCCTTATGCTTCTTTTCATGCAAATGCTTGTGGGACACACATGAACAGTGTAAAAAGAATAAGATGGCTTTTATTAATTTTGTACTCAGCTAATTTAGGAAAACTCAGAAATCTTTAATTGAAACATTGTTGATCTTCCTTATGCTATTGATTTGACATTATTAATATTTAATTATAATTTATTACTTGGTTTAATTGAGTACATATATAAAACATAATTATATTTTTGTTTAGAAATTATAACTAATGAATTGCAGTGTCCTGTAGGGCTGTGTAGTCTGAGCTGCATAGGATGTATATATATATATAAAATAAAAAAGCTATCACCTGGGTCAACATTTGTTTTCCATCATCCATATAATCCGCCTTGATGTTTGTGTCACTAAATGGTAAAAAGTGACGCCGCAGACACGGTGCACAGGATGTGTTTTACTTTGGCGGGACGCTAGATGTTCCTAGAACTGGCAGATAAGGGAGAGCGCACATGGTTGGCTGAGCTAGGTCTATCCAAGGTGATAAAAGCATAAAAAGGAGACATGAATCTTAGATGGGGTGCTGAAGTATACACTGCAAACTTATTTAGGACAGCAGCATCCAGCTTCCTAATGCGAATAAATGGATGTGGATCTCGGTTTCCCTTTTGCTTTCGCGTGTTCTGCATATCCTCCCCTGGATTCAAAGTTGATGAAGCTCCAAAAAGCCTTAAGGGAGCAGTGAGCGAGGCAACAGTGTCATCGCACACCCTGAGCAAGCGTTCGTAGCCACAGGTTACGGAAATCGAGTTTAACGTGCAAACAGGGAGTATTATTCATTATTCACCATTTCTTATTGTAGTTAATCCACAATAACAGTGTTTTAATTTAAGTTATTCATTCAGTGTATATTATTAGGTGAGTGCTGTGTTGCATTGAGGCTATAAGGTAGTATAGCCACCCAGAGGAACGTGCAGAATCACTTTAGACGACACAATCAGTGAGTGTACACTGGTTCAGTTGGAGCTGCCAGTGATGACTTATTGATGCCTAAGCTTGTTCTTTCACCAGTTTAATTATGAGAGCTAGTTAATTCACAGCAGCTGGGGACTCAAAGGGAGACGTGTTGAGCGTCATTAAGATATCCCCAAACTTCATCGCTGAGGCCGCCATTCATAATTCAAACCTCAGTTCATGTGCGACTAAGAGGGCTTTATTTTAAAACAGCCTTAATGGGTAAACTCATGTGGAAAAAGGTCTGCTTTGCTGCACTGGTCTCCATGTCCCACCAAGTGGAGGAGTTAAGAAGTGTAAATGCTGCTTTTTTGAGTGGCCAGAGTGGACCAGCAAGAGGAGGGGAAACATCGGGAGGAGAGGTCACATGATGTTAGGGGAAGGAGGGCCAAGTGCGGTGGGAGCAATTTCTCGACCTTCTAACTGTAGCCGGGGTGATGCTGTTCATCTTTGGGAGGCTACTTATGTCAGGAAGTGCCTCGTCTCCAGGCGCTCGGGGACCTGACATGCACTCCGAAGTGTCCAGCCTGGAAAAACCTGCGAGATGTCCCTGGACCGGTGGTGTTCACTCACTCAGCTTTACTTTACAATTTCTCTTGTGGGCCTCAGTGCCGACCACTCACTCTTTCTCAGTCTGCCTCCTTAGCTCGCTCCCCCGTCTCCCTTCTCTTTCGATTTGATCATTTTTTTCAACCTAATTTTTTCCCTCTCTACCTCTCCACCAGCCCCCATCACATCCATCACCACACTCTCACATCCATCTGTTGTCTTCCCAGCATATCCTGGCTTGTTATTGTTTTTCTTTTAGTCTTGGCAGACCTGTATTCACAAATGGTTTGCTGCCTGCTGACCAATGTTTCAGACTCTCTTGTATTAATTACTGGAGTAGCAGGATGGTGTTGAGCAGGGCTGACTGGAAAACCAAGAGCCTATGATCTCATGTTTTTAACTCACTGCATACTGCTTTCTTACACTCTTCAGACTCTCTCCCAGGCACCTGACTGATTTACTGTTTGATCTACTTTATCTTTCAATGGCTTCATGATGTAGTTAGTAAATCTACCTCAAAGATTACATTTGCTCTATCTACGGTACCTGGAAAAATGCCTCTTCTTAGCTTTCCTGTTTATTTTCACCTGACTTGGCTACATGCTCTGATCATGAGACTGCATGCTGGCCCTGATCCCAGCACTTGCATATTCATCTGGTCTAGGTGCTAATTTTTGTGTTTCATGCCTGTACTCACAAGCTTGTTTGCACACCCTGTTCCACCTGGGCTTGTTTTGGCGTCCTGTCAAAACCCAGGCCAGGGGAACAAACAGCGTCTGTGAAAAAAATACCCATGCATGTTTAATTACGACAGGACACTCTCTCTCTCTCTCTCCCTCGTCCTCCCTGTCCTCAGAGAGGAGGTGCCTTCTTGCAACCCTGCATTATTGTCGCCTTTTTGAAGTATGGCAAGAAAAACAGGTATTAATATTTAAAGTGCTTTCTGCCATCCCCTCACACAGACACACACACTTACACAGTATGAACACACATGTTCACAGCTTAATCCGGTCCATATCTGGAATTTAAGATGAAGTGCATGTATTGTTTGATGCACAATATTGCTGTAACATTCAAATGTAAGTGTGTTCTCCAATCCAGGAGGCAAAATCAATCATGTTTTGCTTTTGCATACATTTTTAACCTGATAATAAACATTTCACTTATGTAACAAAACAAAAATGTTGGTTCTACACCTCAAATTCTCCTTATTAAAATACAATGATAACAATGATAACACTTTGTAAAATATGGACTAAAAATGCAAAAAATTCCTTTGGTATGACACAGCATTGTACTTATAAAGTGATATGAGAATTTGTTACTGATTTAAATAATCTCTTGTCAATATGTAACATTCATGTTGTTCAGTTTGTACTCCAGTCAGAAAGTACTAGTTAGCCTGACTAGCTTATGTCAACCCTAATTCTTATAAGCTTGCCCTGCATTTCTGGATGCCAGTTTTTAAGTGACTGTAAAATGAATCTTCTATAAAAAGGCCAGAAAGTCTCATTTTTTAAAATAGTTATTTTATTGACATTATCACTCAATTCTTAGTATGCTTTCAGTGTGTAGGGCTTGATTAAAGCGCTTCTTTTTCAGTGTTTAATGCGCCCCAATTGGAGGTTTAGCGCCACCAGCAGTTCATTTTCTATGCAACTCAACAATAATCACATTGTAGTATTAGATGGAAGTTGTTTAGTTTGAATCTTTTTTTTGTGGATTTTCTACATAAATAAAGAAAATAAGTCTGTAAAAATTTCCAGTATTTCCCATACATAGGTAATGTTAGCACTTGTTATTTCTTGTGTCTAGTGATGAGGGCAAAGAAAGAGAATTAAAGAGAATTAAAACAGTCATCCTCTACAACTTACTGCAACTTCTGCCAAGTAAGAGTTTTTATTGGAACTGAAGGGAGAGAAAGTATTTCAAGCACCAACCTTCACAGATTTAGAACTAAATTACACAACTTGAAAACAGATTCCAGGGTGCGTAAGGCAAAATAACGCTATAATTCATATTGCTCAACTTTCCACACTCAGTTCTTGTGGAATCTTTTAAGTCTTCTTAGCTTTTACAGTGAATATTTTCATGAAAGACCAACCACAGGAAATATACTATTTTCCAAAATTATGAAAAATAAAGTCGATGATATCAGATTGTCCCAATGTAAGTTAGATAAACACCATTATTATAACTATTTACTTTCTATATATAATTCAAACATCACTGATTAGAGGCTGCCTCATGCTGAGGCATGAATTGTAAATTGGAAGCAACATAAACTTCCAGTGCTCAGCAACATAAAAGCAGCCACTGCCAGGCAAAACAATAGCTTCATCACAGAGCAGGGGAGAAGGAGGGAGGCTTGTTTTCTCACAGGCCTGACCTCTTTTTCTGACGTGTCACATTATGGTTATACAGAACGCGTCTCCTTTGCATACAAAAGGTCAGGCAGATAAATCAAATTCGGTGAATGTGACTTATCCGATTCATCACAGCAAAGAGGGTCAAAGTGTTAGCTGTAATCAGATTTCCCCCCCAAATGTAAGATGAATCGTCTTTGTTAACAAAATGTATCTGTAGAAATGGAGGATCTAGTGCTCGGATGCAAACATGCAGTTCTAATTAAACTATTCAGTAAAGGCATGTTCCTGCTTTATACAGGGATTGAATTTAGGTTTATTACTTTCTACACTATGGGTGTGAGGAAAGAGACTAATTTACCCCTTGAGGTCCTAGAGATGTTTGTTGGCTTAGTGACACTTGTGTGTGTTAGATAATCCACGATGATGCAATACTCTGAAATAAAATGCTCTCCCAGCTAGTAAAGCTCTAGTTTGGATCTGAGCCTGCGAGGGTTTTAGCTCCGTCTCAATGTTCCCTCCACCCCTGCTGAGACATTAATTAAGGCTCCTTTCAGGTCCTTTTTTCAACAGTTGCCCCTGCAATGCTCTTCTCGGCGAAAACCTGCACATGCAGGTGCCCCCATCATCTCACAACAAGATCCTTAATTAACTTGAAGTCGTAACAAATGGCTACACTTTTGTCTCTATCTTTGCTCTTTCGGAGTCTTTCTTTTTGTTTCCCCTTTCTCTCAGAGTTTCGTCAACTGAGCTTAATAAATAAAAAGAAGATACAAAAATGTCAGTTCTGTCTCTTTAACCCGGCACCTTTTCCTCTGTGAAGCGTTTGTCTCCTACTCTCTGTAGCCTGTCATCTCTCACAGTGGATGATCTCAAGCACAGGCAGAGGTTCAGGAAGGAGTGGAGCGCTCCCATCGAAGCAGGCATCACACCTCTCCCACACACTGCTAATTAGAGTTAATTATTAATACACTTTGATTTAGCCTTGCTCCCCCACCATCAGGTGCCAAAGTATATTTTACATGTTTTTACAAATGAAAGGAGCGAGACAAATTGATTGATACAGAAGTTTTTTTTCTTGCCTTGCAACTTAAATCAAAGGCCCAGCAGTTTAATTGAAGGCAAGAGCGTGTTTGAAAGTCAATTTTGAACGATATAAGAAGTCGAGTTAAAAAGATAAACTTATTCAATTAAAAACTTTGTGCTAAAAAGAAACAAAGATTGTGTCTACAGATAGAAACTAGCCTAGAAATTAGACCTTTGAGATCATTTTTGTTGATGCTGCACATGTAGTCCTTAAATATAAACAACAATATACATGGTAGTCAGTGTGTTGCCCTGATTGGCAAGATCAGTGCAGCATTTACCCTTCAGAACCAAAACAGGACCAAAAGCTATAAGTCCCACGATTTGATATTGTGAATTATGTTAATTTCTTTCATCTGTACACTTCACATACAATTGTGGAATCAGACATTTGGTTGGACGACTGTTTAAGTGATGGAGAACAGGAGAACGAACAACATGCGTAGTTAAACATATATCATCTTCAAACAGTAACAACAGTAGGAATCCACAACACAGAATATTCTTCCTGTATTTACTTATTGGTTCAGTAACCCTGTCTCCTAAAAATTATGTTCCTATACAACAAAAAAATGCAATCCTGATTACGTTTTTCTGACAAATGTAATTGCCACTGGATTACGTTTTTGTAGCGAACATATTTTGTGAATGAATGAAAAGTCACACTTATGAACCGAAAATAATAGCAGGCGTATAATGCGCATCACTGGCATTTAGATTGGATCATTTGGTGGACAAAAATCTGTTCAGTTTAATTGATATGTTAAGGATCAACGTATTTGCAACTTGTCATTTACGCTAATTGTGAACATATAGTCATGTTGACAGAAAAAGTAATCTGCTTGCAATTACGTTTGTCAGGAAAATGTAAGTAATAAACAGAGAGGATGCTCTCACATGTCGTATTTTAGCGCGCTTCGATTTTTTTTTTTTAAGTGGAAAATGCTGCAAGTTTTTACAGTTCTCGAATGATTTGGACCAAAGCAAACGCCCTAAGATGTGAAAACACTCTAAAACTCTAAACAGCACCACGTTAGCTACAGTGCTAATATTGCCTCAGAGTCTCAGAGACTCTGAGAGTTTTTACCAGTCTTGAAGGCTGAATTTCCATGCTAATATTTAACCAATTAAATAGACTATCTAGGGTTGTGTGGTCTCAACAGGAAAGTTGTGTTTTATTACACAGTTTGGGAAATTCAGACACAAGTGAGCCAATTAGTGCACATAAGCAATAACAAGGAAACACACCTGATCTGCAGGCTGAATATGCCTTTACTTCCCTTAAACCAAGAGTTTTGTGTTCCAAGTGTTGAATAAAAAGTTTTGAGCCTATGTTTCAGATTATGTTTGTTTTTTGAATTTGCTTCATGAACTAATCGCGATATGAAAGAACAGAGGCTAGTTCTGAGATCAGTTACACTCACTAATATTTGTTTCTATATTAGCTATTGGAACAAATAAACACCAGATACGAAAATGGTCAAGCATTTAATTTTGTGTAAATAATGCAATAAGGAAAATCTGCTTTGCATACTTTGTGAAACACACATTTGCTTTTGACAGATCATTCAGAGGGTTGCTCAAGATTCTTGAGTAACATGAACTTGAAAAGACAGTAGAAGTAGAAGACTATGCTTAGCCTTTTAAATCCACCATTCTGTTTATTACAAGCTGAAACATAATCTCTCACAGACTCATATTTGCCAATATAGTCCTCATAACTTTCCATTGTCTTCAAACCAGCTTTTAATTTTGCTTTGCAGTTTTAACAGAAGGATCAGAAATACTTTTTCCAGTCAAACGCAATAGTAGAAGGATGTGCAGTGAACAACATGGCAGTGGGACAGAGGAGGGGGTGTAGAACCAAGGTTAAACTGTAGTCAGAGGCTGACCCTGGGAATACCAGTGCTGTCACATCTGATGGCAATCACCGGGTCCTGAACGCAGAGAGGAATGGAGCGTTGAGCAAAAGCAATGGTAAAAAATGGCAGGTTGAATCAGATGAGTCATTAATCGGTCGTGACGGATGTTGGGGTTAAAAGCCCACTCTCCACTGGTCATGTCTGGCTACAGAAAGGCTCACAGGTGCAGCAGTCGCCTTCTAAACTGTATATTTAAGCCTGGACAAAGTGGAATGACCGAAGTTAGAATGATACCAACTAATTACTATGACAAAAATATTGATAGTTCCATTATTCTAGGAAAACTAAATATAAGACAGTGTATGAACTTAATCTTTCACGATGATTCAACTTAAAACTGACACAAGATAAATTCAGTTTATTATTTTAATGCCGTCTTATTTCTTGACTTTGGATTTCCTAATCAATATAATGTACATTGCATATAAAAAGTATTCACCTCCTTATTATTATATTTTTATTGCAACAGTGAATTTACTTTGGGTGAAAACAGACAAATGATCATAAATTCATTAAAAATATAAAACTGAACATAAGTGATCCTGGTTATCGTGGTCCAAAGATCTTTAAATGTGTGAATGTTAGAAGATTTAGAAATGAAAAATGCATGCACTGACTAATACACAGTTACAGGTATGTCTGAAGACATTAAGAGAGAAAAGGACATAAACAATTGAAATCAATATGTTAGAGTCCACAAAGAGATGTGTGCCATTCTAGTCATTTGAAGTTTGCTCTTTAAAGCCACATCACTGCTCCCATCCTGCAGCAAAAGGCACACCTTAACAACACATAAGTGACTCACCCATTAAATCGCTCTGACTTCTCTGCTGATCTTGTAGTATTCCCACTTTGGGAGGTGAGGCTGGCTTGCCTTGGACTCTATAACTCATCACTGGGGCCAGTGATAATACCCCTGAACCTGTGGCTGTCTTGTGCACGGCTTTAACTCTCATGAAATCGAATCATCGCCCCCCACAACAAAACAAATAAATCCTTCCTCCCAGTCTTTTTTGATATGTAATGAGCTGGTGTTTCACTCTTCTGAGATCTTGTTATGTGGCATATCGGTGATGTGTCTTTCTGTGGCCATGGTTCATCTGTCAAACTGGATTTTTCCACCTCAAAATAATGATCCTCTGCAGCACAGAGGGCCCTGCTAAAGTATCTGCTTATTTAAGATGGCTTTGCACCGTTGTCCCATGTAGGTAACACCTGGCCCTCAGGAGTCGTCCACAGTGGCTTACAAATGGAGAGGCCCCTGACAGACATAGAGACACAAACAAGCATAGTATCAAGAGGTGGTAGGTACTGTGATGTGTGAGTAATGCTGTGGTTATTGTCTGCAGATCTCCACCAATGATGGATATCATAAAAATATATACCATACTTAGCAGCAGTGTTGGGCCCCAATAACCTCAAAACAGAGCACCACATCTTGTCAGGAGAGACATTTTAAGGAAGTAAGTGATGGAGTATATCTGGCTGCCTGTGTATGCTGCAATGACAGGTGTTCACGATCATCTACATTCATATGTCACATTTCTTTGATAGCAAGAGACATTAAGAGCTTCTTAATGGGTTTTGTGCACTTCCTGATACATACCTTATTTAAATCCTCTATACGTATATGCTTTAGGACTGTCACGTTTTATTCAAACACACATTTGAACATGGGCAAAAATGAAATATTCAAACTGACCTGTGTGAATTAAAAGTTATCAGTCTGTAAGTGCCACATTTGTTAACGCTTTATTTTACAGGCCACGTTTTACATGGTAAGTTTTCCAAATTCACAGCGTACTTCTCTGTAATATTGATTTATCTATACTCTACATATCGATATGTATTTGTCGGTACAGTGTAATAATGCACAATATTTGAGGAATAAGAGGGTAAGTCCCTGGAAACAATAAATGTACTTATACTCTAAATAGAAAATTCTCTAAATCTCTAAATAGAAAGTATTTATTGTAGTTTTAATGGGTACCTATGAGCTATAATATTGATACATACTTCTTCTGCAATTACTAGGTAGGTATATCCCTTGTTCCTGGCACTTACATAGTAAATATTAAACATGCTGCCTGTAAACTGAAGCGATCACTGTTGTTCAAGAGACATTTGGAACATTTGAGAACAGATTCTGAACCTATTGGTCACATGATATGAATATCAATGAGATATTATAATAATAAAATATAATAAAAAAGCATTCTTGACAGAATGGCAATTTACAGACGGTCCCTAACTCTGTGTAAACATGTACCCAGGAAGTGAAGTTCTACTACCTGACTAACGAGCATCAGGCACAGATTGGCGAATCTTTTTCCCGGAGGTCTAACAATGATCACTTTAATTTTGAGGCAGCATGTTTAATATTTGGGCGGCACGGTGGTGCAGTAAGAAGGTCCTGGGTTTGGTTCCCGGGGTCGACCGGGGTCTTTCTGTGTGGAGTTTGCATGTTCTCCCCATGGGTTCTCTCCAGGTTCTCCAGCTTCCTCCCACAGTCCAAAGACATGCAGTCAGGTTAACTGGGGACTGTAAATTGCCCGTAGGTAAGAGTGTGAATGGTTGTTTGTCTATACGTGGTCCTGCGATGGACTGGTGACCTGTCCAGGGTGTACCCTGCCTCTCGCCCCATGACAGCTGGGATAGGCTCCAGCACAGCTGTGACCCCTGCAGGGACTAAGTGGTAAAAAAATGTTTAATATTTACGTAAGTACCTAGAATAAGGGATATACCTACCCAGTAATTGCAGAAGACGTATGTACACATATTATATCCCCAAGAGTTGCAGTATGAATGTATCATAAATGTAACCATGAATGCGTCATGAATTAGCTAATGTATAGACCAGATTAGTTAATTCATGAAAAATAATCTTTCCCTGTTTATAAATAAGTAAATACTCTTATTCACGTTTCCACTTCCCTGATTTAGATATAATTTTCTGTAAAAAGGTTCCTTCTTTGATAGCTGTGTTTTGCCTTTGACATAAAGCAAAGACCAAATGAATGTGTGTTGTTGTAAAAAGGAACCACAACATGCTGGATTACAGCGACTGCTTTCATCAAAGCTCTCTGGACCGTGATAGCTTTTCTTTATAGGCTAGATAAAAGACAAGTAGCTGGAGTGCACTTTCTTTCTTTATATTACTGAGTTATCATTCCATTCAAAAATGTAAATGTGACAACTTACATGTTGATTGAAGGCTTTGATGTGAGGTATAGTATTTAAGCGTTCGTAGATCATATATCTTTGCTTTCAGTTTGCTGCTGTTGTGAATGCTCTTTATCTCCTTACAGTGACACTTCAGGATTTTCTCACATGCTGTATCCACACTGCCTTTAACTCATCTGTGAACAGCTTTTTGCCTGCATGGCTTTAGAAAACAAGATGGCACCGGGTCGAGTGTGAGGGCAGGCGAAAACAGTTGGTGCTGTAGTCTTGAGAAACAGCTTGCCCTTGATACCTGGCCTCTTCTTCATTGTACTGTCAGACCCATGGAGGCACCCTCCCCAGTGACCGACCAAGGCCAGTATGGCCCACCTCTCTGTCCTGTACATTGCACTTTGTTATAATTGAGCAGTGCTTTGAGATTGTTTTTAAAGCCCAGTGTGTTCCCAAGACGCAACCTTAAGCCGATCCTAAATAATCAGAGCACTTCAGGTTGAAAGGCTGTTTTTTTAACCCTAGCAGGCTGCAGAATGTGAGGGATCCAGTGAAACACTGGCACAGGAAAAGACCCGTTAATATCTGTGGACTTTAAATAAGAGAAACTATGATTTAATCTCCTTGTGCCCTCATCACTGTGCTCATCTTTACTCCCTGCTTTATTCTTTGAGAGAGAAATTAAGGTGATGATTAAGCTTCATTAAAGAGGTACATAAAGAAGGGCAGTGCGTGGCCCTGGTACTTTAGACATGTTGCTAATTGGCACAGCGTGTGGATTTGATGTTGAGTGCTGCAGAAGGCGAAGGCATCAGGGGCCAATCAAGCATGTGACCCGGGAGCTTCGCCAACTGCCGCGCAGCCCTGTCTCTCGCTCCATTCTCCCCATGATCACGCTGCGGTTCTCTGCATGTTTGTTGGGTTTGCTAAGTCAAGGTCTTATTCATTTTAATGACTCCACTTGGATGTAAGAAATTAATTGATATTCTTACAAGCAAACACCTTCAGGCTCATTAATCAATGTGTCAGGTTCTCCCCGCCATAAAAATGTACTTTACAGGATAATTAATTTGATAATATCCTCCAGTCATCCTGAGTGGCCCCAACTTTAAATACTTGACATTTACCCTTCATACAGGCTCACTGACTCAAAGAGCTCTGCATTGTAGTGGAGGCTGTAAAACAAACTAATGCACTTTATGAAAGATGGATTTATAAAACAAAACAAGGCTGGTAAAGGCACCAACACACTGCAAATTTATTCAGAGCAAAGCAGGTTGCAGGTTTTTCTCCTCCTGTGTACCTGTTTTCCTTGTATTGTAATTTCTGTATCTGGCAGCTCTGGATTTCTCTGTGCTCCTCTCCTCCTCCAAATTAAGACCAAAATTATTAGTGAAAAAAATGTAAATTGAGAGGTTATAGTGACTTAGCTTAATTTGTGTTGCTAATTAGTTGGCAAGATCATGTTCAGTGATAATGTTAATTCATTGTTGTTCTGCAGGGAGGTTGTAGCACAGAGCTCTGACACCGGACACCAGGAATGAGTCCTGCATGAGTATGGATTGTGGTTTCAGTGAAATGTTAATGAAGTAAACACATTACTTTAAGACCCTTACTGGGATGAGGTTTCTAAATTTGTCAGAATACAACTAGATAGCATCTTTCACTTAGACCAGTGCCAAGCCTCATGCTGGCCACTCTTGGTATTGCATCACAAATTCCCCCTGTGGCTCAAAGAGCATTGTCCCACAGCCTGCAATTATAAGAGACGTCTGTACAGTCGATGAGACACTTCAGTCTATGGACAGGTTGAGTTATCACAAATCCATGGAGATTTTATATTTGTGAAACTTGTCTTTAGTCTGGAAAAATATAATATCTTTGCATCTTCCTATACTACATCCATGACTAAACCCTAATCCAAAATAACCCTGGTGACAAGAAGTATGTAATATAATTGATAGTGTCATTTAAAAAAAAAAAAGAAACAAACAGCTAGCAAGTTGTTAAAATCTGGATAAACCATGCAGGGGATGTAATTAAAATGGATTTGCACTACTAAACAGATTTTTATTTTTTTTTTGGTTTATTTAATAATTGAAACAAACACGCCTGTGGTGCCTACATAATTTGACCCTTAAATGTCAGGCTGCTGTCAAAAACTACTCTCAAGTGTTCGGGTACTTCTGTAATGTTGTCAGCATGTTCATAATCCTGCCTCTGGAGCTGTAAGACCAAATGAAATTATTTAACATGAACTGCCACTGAGTTGTACAAAAGTTTTCAGACACAGAATGCTCGGGATGGTGAAGGTACTTTTGTTTAGAGCCCAGGTGCTGATTCATCATAACGGTCAGTCTGAACACCTTCTATACTGACAACTAAAAAGTTTCAATGACTCTACTCATCTGTGTGAGTGTGAATAAGATTGTCCTTATAAAAAAAGTGGAAATGTTCCAGTTTGACAGTTGGTGTCAGACTCAGAAAGATTGCATCAAGGAACAACAATGTTTACATTTACATTTACATTTAGTCATTTGGCAGACGCTTTTATCCAAAGCGACTTACAAGTGAGGTACAAAACAAGCAAAATGTTTATTGAAACATTTTAACATATTTTGTTAAATTACTGTAGTCAAGTTTAATAATAAGTAGATCTAGTTCTGTGAGCAGTTAAGGTCTTAAGTGATTTCAAGAACTATCTGATAATGTTGTCAGTGTTGGTACAGAATATTCAATTTTTGGAATTGTTGACATGTGAACTGTACATATGTTTCTCCTTGTACACCTAATATCAATATTCATATGAAAAACTAATATTGATATTAATCAATCACTACAGTTAATTTTAGTCTCCATATTCCAGCATATATCTTCATAGAATCACTGCAACAGTTAGAAATACATATATGTTCAGTATTTTAGCTTAAATAAAATTACTTAATTTACTCTACCAGTCAAAAGTTTGGACATAGCTTCTCTTTCAGTGTTCCTTTTTTTATTTTTCATTATTTTACATTAGCGAAGAAATTGAAATTATGACAGAACAAATTATTATTATCCAGTCAATAAAAATATGTTTATTAACCAAAGTATATATTTTATTAATGTATTATATTTTAGATTATTTATAGCTTTGGCACACTCGTGGCAGTCTCTCATCAGATTCACAAGGTAGACAAATAAAATGTTTTTTAATTCACAGACTGCCTTGTCAAGAGTTAAGTCAAAACTGAGGGTACACTTAACCAGCATGGCAACCGCAGAACAACCATCCCTTCTCTCTTTAATAGTTCAAAACCATTTCAGGTGACTACTTCATGATGCTGCATGAGAGACTGCTAATAGTGTGCAGGGTCATCAGAGATGGTAACTACTCTAAGGAGTCAAACATATGAAACATATTATTTACTACATAATCCCATACATGTTCTTTTATAATTTTGAGGTCTTCTGTATTAATGTACAATGTTGTAAAATGATCTTTTTTAAAAACAAAACACTGAAAAAGATGATGAAATGTCTGAATGGTAGTGTATG
>OMLM01002770.1:53471-63905 GCA_900302695.1 Helostoma temminkii
TTTTTCCTTTTTTTTTTTTTTTTTTTTTTGAGGATATGGACCTTCTCTGACCTGCATGTCATGCATCAATAATATCATTTCTCAGCAGTTCGTTTTGTGCCTCTAAAATAAATATTTCAAGGCTGTTTTGATTTGGTGAGCCAAGTCAGCGAACCCACTAACCACACTTTTTTTTATCTTGGGTTGGCGTGTAGATCAGTTGGAGCGGTTGCCTGATGTCCTTGGACGAGACACCAAAAACTCCAGAGCTGTACCTCGCTCGTAAGTCGCATTAAATAAAAGCTTCTGACAAATGACTAAATAATACAAAATAAAATGATTATCTTCAGTGTCAGGTGTGATGACCTGTTTGAATCTTACTGAATCTCAATAGATCTTATTTATTCTTATGCTTATTTTGCAAACGTCCAATCACTATGAATCTAAAAAGCAGGATATGAATATGCACAGTATACTCTAACCAATTTAAAATGATAAATAGTGTGGAAATGAGTGCACTAATGGTATTATTAGGAATGATAAGGATGCAGAAAACAGAAGGAATTAGTATGAAGTGGAACAAGCAGAGTGCTGCTTAGTGTGGATATACCGAATCATCCCTCTTCTTACAAATAAAAACTGTTGCATTTAAAACATTTAACCCATTTTGCTTCAGCGTATTTCACATATCAAAAGGCTGTTTTTGAAAAGAGCTCTGTTTTATAACTGCAGGGTACACTTTGTACGCTTTTTACCTTCACCCCCTTCCCTGGCCTGCCACCCCTCCACGCTTCATTTCTGAAGAAAGCTAGGTGTTAACACTACAGAGGCAAGAGGAGTAAGAAAAAATCCTGCAGGTACCCTGTGGGTATCTTTCAAATTAATCATCTGGCTGGTGTGTCTTATGTGCAGTTTTGAAACATTAACAAGACCTTTGAGGGCAAGAGAGAAGGGGAGAGGAGGAGGGAAGGAGAGCAGGACATGGCATGATGGTCTTTAATGTTTTATTGAACAGATACAAATTATTTTGGCCCTGGCCTTCACTGTTTGGTGGAAGTCAGCGAGAAAGCAAGTCAGGGCACGCCATGGGCACTGTGTGGGGACGAAAGAGGAGCTGTGTGCGATTGAGGGTCTGAGGCTTAAAGCCACATTCACTTTATTTATTTATTTCTTTTCTGGGGAAAACAATATCAGGAGAAACTTTCAGAAAAACACTGCATGGAAAGCTTATTGTGGCTGTGCATGTCCACGTTGCCTCACAGTAAACATGCTTCAAACAATGTAAATTGATTTAATCTTAGATGTATCATATATTATACAGTATAATAACCAAATTTGATGTTATGCAGTTTGATGCTAAGCAATGATTTGCTTAATTTAACAAAACTGAAGGAAGTTATGCATCATTTAAATATTTCCTTAATGTAAATCAGTACATTTGACCACTCTATTACTTCATAAGCACTTTTTACTGAATAGTGTTTTAATGAATTATCAGTGGCCATAATACATCTACTCTTATAACTTTTGAATTAAATAATGTAGATGTTCATAGGAGTCCTGAGAGTCCTTAAAACCCAGAAACACATTAACATGTTAGCGCCTTTCCTAATCCCAAAGTCAATGGGTTTCAGATGTCTGAGATAAAGTCTGTGGTGAACGAAACATGAGAGTAAAGAGATTTTCATTTTACTCTACATTATATTGACACTGTCCTCCTGTGAAATACAACGTTTTAGAGCATTTGTAACTGGCACAACAAACAATCAACACATTCCTTTTTTCTTCTGACATCGTCTACTGGCTGCAGTGAGAATCACATGGCTACCAACTATTTATATCCTCCAAGTTCACCAGGAGTATGTTGAGGAGGAGACTGGAGTTCAAGTCCAGCGTAAGACAACTTTGTACTGATGTTAACGTTACCAGTCGCATGACTGGTTCACATGTCATGTTTGTCACATGATTAACATCATGTGAAATTAAGGAAGTAGTCATCTTTAAGGTTCAAAAGCCACATTTTAATAATGGGCAATATGAGGAATTAATATCAATATATCACTGGTTCTGTAAAGCTTAAAGCTTCCTTTTAGTTCAAGTGAGATATGCATAAGGGTAATTCAGCCTCTTAAATTTGACATTTTTAGCTGTGCTTGCTGGCATGATGTCAGTATGCAGTGAAGCATTTATTGTCATTGAGTTATTGTTGCACAGGTATCGTGCAGGTAGCAGCACAACCAGCACTTGCTTTGGGTCTGAAAGTGTAAATTCTTGCATTGGATGTGCTCTAAAGGATGACACTACTTCAGACAGTAAAAAAGATTAGTTCTATTGTCTTTGTGGGAACATGCTTTACACAGTTTGCAGTATTTACCACTCTGCTTCTTGGTTGGACTTTGAGTAATTAATATCTCCACTTTACGTAAAACCTCTGACCCTTCTTTTCAACAGTCTCCCTCTGCTGGGATGTTTTCTCAGTAACACAGTCACTCCCCTACTTTTGACATACCGGCATGTATAACTGCAGTAACATAAATATGAACACGTGTGCTGCGACTACATGAGTAGTTCAGCTGGGTGCTATTTGTATTATCAATGGTTAATAAATGTATAAATCTCTATCAAAGTTATGCCTAATCAAAGACATGAAATAAAGAAGTAAATAAAGTAAATAACACACACACACACATCTTACACAAAGTGGCTAAATGAGACCAACACTAAAGGTCCCATGCCCACTGACACAGCAATGTACACCTCAAAAAGAGGTGATTATAGAATAGAAATATAGCTTATTACATTATATTATTACAGGAAAAAATTATAAAAGTGCTGTTCAAGTGTGAAGGTTGTCTTACTGAAGTGTAAGTATTTTAACTTTTCTTGCAATAATCCAAAACTCACTGGAAAATCTCAGTTGCTTTTTGCCAACAGAACCAGGGTGATGCTAATTTCCAGTCTGTTACATGCTATTAGCATGTTCTTGGTATGCAGGTCAGGACATTGCCACAATATTACCTGAACAGCAACATTTATAGCTATACCATAATGCATTGTTCATCACTGACAGTCTAACAGCTCAGTCTGTATATCCAGATCAAATGTAGGATTGTAAAAATATAACAACCCTCAAGTTTGTGATGGCCGTACTTAAATAATTCAGCGTAGTGCTGCTTTGAGTGATTGACAGCAGAAATAAAAGATTGAAAGTTGAAAAAGAAAGGATTACTGGTGAACATAATTCTTTATAACTGTTTGCAAAGGAATTACTTACTATCTTTGAAAACTTTCACATTTGCACAATTGAGACTGAAACAATATGTTCACTGTAGCAAACTCAGCCGTCATTTCCATCATTATTTGCTTTTATTAGAGATGTTTCAGGTTCCTGTTAACGTTCTGGCTATCGCAGCTAACAGTACGGGCTGCCTGAACAGAACAGGGTCAGTGTTTGTCAGATTTTCTTACTATAAAAACTCTCTGCTATGATATGATTTTTATCATGTTATACGATTTATTAAAAATAGAATGTCTTAACTCAAACTCCCCCAGAAAGACACAGGTCACTTTAGCCTTAACTTTCTATAAATCATGTATGCTGCCACAGAGAGACAATGATAACAGACCCGCTTGATAAAGCTCCCGCTAAAAGGAAATGACAACAAAGAGAATCACTACCTTGATTTCACGTGTTGTCCTTAGAGTGCAGTCACTATTTATGCATGATTAACAGACCTGCTAATTCAATTAGTGTAACAAGTCATGGAATTTTCTCTTACACTCAATTGTTTCTAATGTGCTAATGATGCATTTACATTGTTAATTCAAGATACATGTTCAGCATGTAAATGATTCCTTAAGGACTGATGCAGCCTGTTGCTATTAAATCTGTCAGAATATCCCCCTCATGTCATTGTTGGCACTGATTCATTACTCTAAATCATTATGTAGCTGATAATGTACGTAGTTATAAATACAAGAAGTTCTGTCAAGTTAGTGATAAGTAGTAGGTCTCATATTGTGTCACTGTAAGTGCTGTTGACATGACAGGTCGTGAAACAGTAGGTGATCTCCTCCAGAGCCGCTGCTGCTGTGGTTTCGTCATTCAAACAGATGCCTGCAGTAGAAAATGCTCAGTTCACTGGAATGCACTTTCTTTGTCTGGAAAAACTGAAGTCAGCACTTCTAAAGGCAAAGAACGTGGTTGTTATTTTTACACTGTACAGAAGATTTACTGCGAAATACTTTTTTCAGTCACCTACTCTATACATTGTTATGAAGTTTAACACTCTTTTTTTTCCCTGTTCTGCTGGCACAGCTTTAATGCCACTCCGCTCATGATGGTGATTATGGTAAAAATATCTAATATCTACAAACAACTAATATCTGTCAGACTTATAGTTCTTTGATTTCCCATCTTAGGTTTTAATATGTGTGATAACATTGTCAATTTATCTTATGGTCCACAAACCCACAGAAATACCAAAGCAAACACGGCAGCAATGCTTCCTAGCGTCTGTCAGATTATATGTGATACTGTATATATTATATGTGATAGTAGTTTATCTTCAGAGCCATAATGATCAATTGCTGTATTATTAAAAACACATTAATGAGGTTCAGCTCCATATGCTCTATAATTAGGGCAACAGATGTGTAATAATTGGCAGATGAAAATGTTTGTCAAATGTACCATATACTCCCGCTTGAGTAATGGTGGCTAAAAACTATGATGTTTAAAATATTTACATTTTTAGTAGACACCAATGGATTTGATATTGTTGATAAAGCTACCATAGTCCAGCTTCCTCCCACACTCTAAATTGCCTGAAGGTGTGAGTGAGAGTGTGAATGGTTGTCTTTGTCTATATGTGGCCCTGTGATGGACTGGCTACCTGTCCAGGGTGTACCCTGCCTCTCGCCTGTATGACAGCTGGGATAGGCTCTAGCACACCCGCGACCACTACAGGGACTAAGCGGTTCAGAAAATGGATGGATGGATGGTTCAGTCCACCCAGGATTTCAGTTGATGCAAGTTATTTTGTTCAGTCGCCCCAACCTTTCTGCTAATTTGACCAGCCATGTTTGCAGACATGTGAATATCTCAAAGTCAGTTTTAATATGATTTGTATAAGAGTGAACTCTTTTGTACAATGGTGGAACGCAAAATAGATTTAATACTTTTTAACAATTCAACAACTTTTGCCATTTTTACTTGCTTCTGCAAATTTATTGCAAAAAAAGCTTCAACATCTGATGTGTTACGCTCAGCTATACAATACAATGGTCAGTATGAAGTACATACTGACAGATTCTTAAAATATTTATGCTAAGAATTCAGTATTGTTTTACATACATTAATAAATAAAAACACAGGACTTGTTGGTCTACCCAAGAAAAATTGCCTATGACCAGTTGTCTGCTGAGTTTTTGACGATTCAGAAAAAACGTCAATGTCCAGATCCATAACAGCATGGTATTTTTCTTACTGCCTTGCCACAATACCAATCCAGAAATAGGGGGAGACAAATGAATATGTTGTCCACATGTAATTTATAAAGTACCAGCAGCAGGAATCTATCACCCAGCTCAAGACTGATTGAAGAAGACTGAGTCTTCCTTCTCTCAGATAAAAGCTCCTGTTTGAACTACAGTTTCTGTGCTGAGAGAAGCAGAACAGAGAATTTGATTACAAGTGTATACAGTATGGTGCTTTAGAATGGCTTGTACCATTAAAGATACAGCTGACTTGTCCTATGGATAGGCCAATGCATACACTAATAAGGATGGGGGATGTGCATGTCATTTGCATTCACTTCTACTTTGTGCAGCCCTCATGTGAAGTAGTGTACTGTTCATGTAAACCTGCAAAGTAGCTATTGAGTGTAGTTTTAATTTGGCTGTAAAAACCTGGAATAATACATTTATTACTGAATATGTAGACTGTTCACTTATATTTTACATCCACCCAGGAGTCATGCGCTGTCAGCGTAGTAACAAAACTTGGTTGCCTTATATAGTGCACAGATAAAACCATACTGCAGTTTATTGCAAGATCACAAATGACAACAATGCAGAGTCCAAAATGCAGTACACAAATGCTCCCTGTACCATCCCAGTGAGCATAACCCACATTAATATTGCACTCTAATACTTCAGATAAATAAAAATAAATAAACTTTGACTTTAATAAATTTGATTAATTTAATTAATTTGACTGTTTTAAATACATTTTAATAAATGTTATTAATTAAAGTTATGTTTGTTGAAAGAATAAGAGTATATTCTACAGCACCATAGCATTTCAGAAATTACACAACAAAAGTTTTTATCCACAAATGACTTCATAGAAGCTGTGAATGAATTATAAATGGATTTATAATGATCTGTTAACTCACTAAAGCTACAGTGTTTAAATTGAATTTTCCTGTATTGTTTCTTAAAAATAATATTATTCTCTACAGTCATTATTAAATCAATAAATCAGTCTTGTGACAGCTATGGTTGACTGATTGATTTACACTCACATTTCTGTGTCACTGTCAGCTGTGTTGTTGCCGTTATAACAATACCTTTGAATTGACTGTTTCAGGAGCTTTTCACTGGGAGGAACAGTGTTGAGTAGGAGGAGTGCTTTTGTAGATGTGTTGTTGTTATTTAGGGTCTATGAAGTGTGTCTTCTCTGTGTGCTGCACTGCAGCTTTGCCTCTTGCTTTGAATATGAACATAATTGATTTCTCCTTACAGTTGCAAGAGGAGCAGTAATTAAGAGCCCAGACCAGTTCATTGATTAGACTTTTCCCGTTTCAGAATTTCACACTGAAAGATCTTTGCAGTTTCTCCCCAAAGGTTGCTCAAGTAAGCCATGTTTGTTTTTTTAACCACATTCACAAAAACAAAACTTGGACTTTACATATCCTTCAACAGTAAGGGACTGTGTAAAAATTAGTTGGGGAGGGTGTGTCAGAAAAAAGGAGGGTTTTCTTGTTATTGGTAATCCAATGGTTGTCTGACAATTTTGAAAGACTAAATTTTCTTTTTGTTTCTTTTTTCATTTGATGCTTCTCTACATTTAATTAGCAGTTTTTAATTTGCAGATGCAGATGTTCATAACAGATTAAACACCTTTAGCACCTGCTGCTTCTGTTCCACATCAAGGCTTTCTAGTAACAGTGATATTAATTACTCAAATCTTTCATAATTTCCATATTAAGTGTGTAATCCCCAACATTGCCACTAAATAATTGATTAATTTATGTTAAAGTGTAAATAAACTTAACAAGAGCCAAACATTTTAGATTTCTAAATAAATGTCATTTATGATGTACATGTAGAACAAATCTGGACAAGACGTTATATTATATATACTGTTTCATGTTGAGTTTTTTTATGTTTTATTTTTTAAAAAGTTTTTTAAAAATGATCTCCCCAGCCCTATAATATTCACACAGTCCTTAAAAAGAATGACAGTGTAAAGAAAAAAAAGGAAAGACTGTGGTGATCATTATAAAAGCATCATAATAATTGTAATAGTTTGTAACAACGATAACACTGCAACAACAATATTGTATTATGATGACAGTAGATGTGAGAGCAAACATACAATGCCAGAAGCTTCTTCATTACAAAGACAGAAAAAGTTGCCACTATTTCAATGGAAACAAACATTGCTTTGGGCCCCTTTGTAAACAGCACACAGCTGCTATTTCGAGTGATGGGAGCTCCACCTTGTCACAACAATTCCCTTAAAGAGGAACAGTTTAATGTCAACAATATTTTCTCCATCTGCCTGCTCATGAAAACCTTCCAATCCACAGGGAAAATGTTTCTCCCATTCCAAAAAGAAAAACACAATAGAATGAGATGAACTGATAACATCAAGCTCGGATTACAGTCAAAGGCGTAGTATTAGCCCGCCGCAGTGAGAGCTTTTGGTGGCACACATCCATCTGTTCACTCTTGCATTTTTCAAAGAGGTGTCACGCCTTCCGTTATTTAGAAATTTCCGTGCAGTTTTCACAAGGAACTTCTCGGGGCGTCGCACCAGCTGACTCATTTGCATGGCCATGTTTGCTGTGCAGGTACTCCACTGCCAGGCTCTCGCTCTTTTTATCTGACAACTGTAATTGATCAGTGGTAATTGATCTGATTGGTAGAGATCCATCCTGTTTGCACTGATAAGATGAGACAGCTTAACAGGGACACAACAGCAATTACTTAAAGGGTATACAGTGGATTTCAGTTGAACCAACTCTCTATATTATAGTCCAACTGTTCCAACAGCTATTTTCATCTAATTAATTCATGTTACCACAGTATTAGTTTCCTCAGTATTAGTACTCTGTCTTAAATGTTATTGGTGTCTGGGAGCAGCTGATTGCCCTGAGGGTGAGAGCAGGCCTGGGGCAAAGAGTCTACCAACTACAATAGAGAGGAAGGAGTGCAGAGGTGAAGGTGAGAGTGACAGGAAGGAGATTCAATATCTTCCATCATGGTCATAGGGAACGTGAGCTCACTGGAAAAAAGATGGATGAGCGCCTCTGCTCAGCCAGAATATCAGCAGCACAGCCTGATGTGAGTCATCGAGACTCAGCTTCAGGGGAATAAACCAGACGCTGCTATGGCCCCAGAGGTTTTTCAGTTGTTAGCATCTCAAGTCCTCCCACTTACAACACAAGGAGGAGATGCTAGGCTAGATTAAACCTGCAGAGTTTTCATTCTGAAGTGATAACAGTTACTAGGATGGAAGGTCAAAACCTAAATGTGTTTTGATATCAGTGCCAAAACTATGGTTATATATATATTAGTATATATGATAGATGTTAGGGTTGTAATAATAATGAGTTGTTATTATTGTCACTCTCTTTTCATTTTATTTCATTAATTAGTTTCTATGGAACTTTACAGATACCATAGATCCCCACACACGAGGCCACAGTTTGACAGTGTTTTTATTATATCATTATACAGTATGTATTACACAGTTATGTTCCAGGTATTCATCAGTACACCTTTATATCACATACTGTTGGCCCAGTGCTTTTAATTGGATTTAAACACACAGAACCAGGTGAAGAGACACTTGTGCTCTCTCCTTGTTCTTCGAGGCCTTGCGGTGCATTTACTAATTGGAAAGTCTTTAAACATGGCAAACCTCAATTGATTTTCGGGTCATAAGCCAAAGAGCAGAGGACACCAGAATGAATAATTTACAGAACTAATTTTGCACACTGGAGCAAGGCATTGGCTTGGAATTGCTGTTGCTTCTATATGAAGCAACTTCTGTATATTATGAAACCACGATGCCATGCTCGCACCACTGTAAAATAAATGCTCCATCACAAGTACCACATTGAAAAATTGTTAAATAAGCAAAGTACTTAAAGTATAAAACAGAATATAAGAGGTTTATGTTACACATTATACTGTATATAAGCATCCATTAAGTATATGCCTTATCCTTTAGGGTTGCAGGGCGTTTGGAGATGATTCTAGCTGACATTGGGTGTGAAGTGGGGTACACACAGTGGACAGGTTGCCAGTCAATCACAGAGCTGACACATAGAGACAGACAACCGTTCACGCTCATATTCACAGATACAGACTTTCTAGAGTCACCAATGAAACTGCATAGCTGTGGACTAGTGGGTGGACTGTTGTCGGAAACCCTTCTGTTCTTTCTGTACTTTTGGGTAGTTTTTGATTTTTTAATAAGGATCATATGTTTGGTTATGAAATGGTAATGCTACTAGAAACTGTAGCTTTCAGGTAGCAGATTTTAAAAAGTACAGTATTTTCCTCTAAAGTTTACTGGAGCTGAAGTATCAAAGTACAAGAACTTAAATTTCTTATATTATTTTAGAAGTATTTTGGTAAATGCCTCAGCGACTTAAAAAGTTGGTTTAGATAGATAGATGTAATAAAGTAGTATATAGATTCAGCCATACGGTTGACAGGAGAAGTCAGTATTAAATGTGTAATCAAGGTGACATGATTGATGTCTTTACATCGGACCTTGTGGCATGACAGATAAGACATATACGCTGATGTTGTATGCAGATATATTGAAAATAATGCAATATGCCTTTCAGATATAAATATATACCATATATATATATATATATATATATTTGTGTTGTGTCAACCTGTCAGACAGTCATCCTATCATAATGTACTTTTAAGTTACTCGTCATCTGCATAACATTTGAAGACCGACCATAATAATCACTTATCAGTAGCTGTCTCCTCCTCAGCAGTTCAGATGCAGCCAGTGTGAGGCCTGCTCAGATATGAAAATCATATGGAGATTTACTGAAATTTGCAATATTTAATTGGAGTTTGTGTGCATCTCTGTGTATGTCTCTGCATCTACTGGCAATGTGCCTCGTGAAAATTAAAGCAAAATTCTTTGATCTGATATAAGATTTGAATAGTGAAGACTTAAATATTTAAAAT
>OMLM01002773.1:0-13662 GCA_900302695.1 Helostoma temminkii
GAGGGTGATTGCTCCAGGAGGTTTGGGAGGGTTCTAATTTACTGATTCACATGCAGACAGTATTTCTCGGTGGTGCGGAGGGTGTGGCAGGTGGGTGCGGTCCTGGTTTTAGGGATGCTGGATGGTGGTGGTGATGGTTGTGGTACGGAGGAGAGAAGAGAGGGAGGAGGGTGAGACACGGGGTGATGGGGAAGGAGGGAGGGTTGCTGCGGCTGCCGGGGTCAGGCCTGTGTGTCCTGGGAAAGTTGGGTTCTCCATTTAAATCTGCACATGTTGCGGCCTTCTGGTGGCTGCATGAATGCGCA
Source organism: Helostoma temminkii (assembly GCA_900302695.1). Lineage (NCBI taxonomy): Eukaryota > Metazoa > Chordata > Actinopteri > Anabantiformes > Helostomatidae > Helostoma > Helostoma temminkii. The sequence goes on from OMLM01002773.1 coordinate 306, forward strand.
CGGTGACAGATGGCGATGGCCCATAACTATAGAGTCCGAGCACCCTGGTCCCCCGAGGGAGAGAGAGAGAGAGAGAGAGAGAGAGAGGAAGAGAGAGAGTGAGCGGGTGCAGGAGGAGAGGAGGAGAACGTAGCGCTCAGCTGATCCCATCAAAAAGAGAGATGAGGGAAGGAGGAAAGAGCAGAGGAGGGGGGAGGAAGGGGATGACAGTGTGTGTTTATATGTGGGTGTAAGGGGGAAGGGTGGGTCCTTAATCCCAAATTCTAAATTGAGTTAATGTATTTGCCCAGTCTGCAAACTCCAAAAGGAGGCCCAGGGTCCCCAAAAGATTCTGATTAGATGTCTAGTTTATCAGACGCTGGAAGAGGAGGAAGGGGGAGACTGTTTGTACAGGAGCAGCACAGCAGCTTTGTGTGTTACATGTGTGTTTGACAGGACTCTGGGTGTTGTGCCAGCTTCTGGAGCAGGGCTGCTTGATGACTCCATTCACAGAGTAGGAAGACCAGTGAAGCACTGGTGTGATGTCCGGGTTGAAGCTCACAGAGATAATTTACTCTTGCACGCCTATCGTTACATGGACCGACATCGATTTCACATCTAGAGAGTGAGGACATTTTTGTTGAAGTGTTATTTCAGATACTTCTTCATATATTCTTTATCTTTCTTTGCCATCATCCAAATATTGATAGCAAGCATCAACATCAAAATGCAAAATTCCCTCTTCAGAGCCAGTGTCTGTTCTGAGCTACTGTACCAACATGGCCGCCACCATGAAAGTGGACTCTATGCCCTATCTATATCACAAACCATGTTCTTATACACAAACCCACAGCTGAAATTCATAGTTAACTTCTTAGGCTGGGTCTCATTGCTGTCCGCCCTCCTGTTGCTGTCCTACAGATAAATAAAGGAGCCCATGTGCCTCTGCAGGTCCAGCAAGTTTATAAAAGAAAGGTTGTAGATTGGCCTTGTAAAAGGGGAAGCGGGTCATATCAGAACTGAACTGAACGTCCTACAACTAAAAGTAAGATCCCACGCACTTCTTCTGGCATGGTCATGCAGAAACTCTAACATTGTGGACTGGGTCAACTCAGAACAGAGCTCCAACCTCATATTGGCCACCTCCATTTGAAAGTTGAACTCAAGTGCTTTTTCTGAGGCCTTTTCAGAAATAAATGTAACCAGACTTTAGCTCCAACCCCCTGTTGGACTTTCCGTCAAAAGTAGGAAATTATATGCTTCTAAAAATATTAACATGTGTTTTTATTTGCATTTAGTTTGATGAAAGAATATATTTCCTTTTTTCTTAAAAATGTTGGGGGGTTTCATTTATTAGCCTCTCACCTCATAATCAAACTGGAGCAAAACTACAGACACACCTGTAAATTCTTCTTCAGGAATTTTGTTGAATTAGCTAATATTTTTTTATTAACATAACATCTAAGTTTGATATTTTCAAGCTGATTCAACTTTAAAAAAATCTAGTTATCATAGTCAGTGTCTTGTCTCTACTGTAGTTGTAGTAATTGTATCCTCGGCCCTGATGCTGTATGTTCCTGGTCTACATTTGCTGCCCCATCCAAAAGTGTTTTCTTGTTGCTTGTTGTTGTTATTGTTTTGTGACCTGTTGTTCTTTTCTCTCTTTCTTTTCACTCACCCCAACCGGTCGAGGCAGATGGCCGCCCACCCTGAGCCTGGTTCTGCTGGAGATTTTGTTTCTTTCTTAAAAAGGGAGTTTTTCCTCTCCACTGTTGCCTGGTATTTGCTCAACAGTGATTTGTTGGGTTTTCTGTATTATTTTAGTTTTATTGTAAGGTCTTAAACCTTTAACAAACCCTTTAATTGAAGTTTTTTAACTTAAACTTATGAGTTGAGCTAATTAAATTCTTAGAGTTCGGTTAACTCTTTAAATCAAGTTGATAAAGAAGCCTTCCTACAAACATCCCAGCATGCTTTGTTTGAGTCAATGTTCCCCTAATAATGATCTTTGTAGTAGTTTATAGAAAACAGTTATGTGTTAGGTTGTTTTTTTCATTTTCACACCAGTAAAAACTATGTGATGATAAAGTTTAGTGTTGTATTGAGTCTCTACCACTGTTCACTTATAATTCTAAGTTCCGCAGATAAATGTGATTCTTTTGCACAAACCTTGGTACATTTTCGCTCTATAAAAGCCAATCAGTCACATTAGCTGCAGAACTACAGTTCAGTTTCTTAGTTTGAGGAGTGAACTCTTCAAATTAAGTTAAATAACCAAATCAAATGAAATTCACGTACTGTAATTAAAACTGAGATAGGTTTAGAAGTTTAAACAAGAATCTAACTTGTTCAATAAACTAATAAACCTAAATCAACTAAACTAAGTTAACTCAACGTGATCGTTAATCAAGATAACATTAAGTTGTGTTAGAGGATCTAATTGCATTTCTTGACTTGACTTAAAATTTTAAGGCAGCCCTTTGACTCATATTTTTAACAACATGCTATATTTTACAGTGCACACAGCATAATCAGCAAATTAAATTAGATACAGAGATTAGATTGAACCTTCTGCTGTGCACAGTAGAGCCAATAAAATGAAAGTCAGTTAGCATTTAACCAGAAGTAGAAAGAGATGGTTATAATTACAGATAAGATGCATATTAAATACTTAGTGGGGCCATAAATACCAGCAATAAAAGCAAGAATATAAAATATACAGTACATTTGATCCCTAAAGATCTATAGTAGTGTATGACATGTTACAGTATACTAATAAATTAAATATAAAATGAAATCTAAACATGGAAACTGCAAAATGTGCAGGAACAATAATGTTTTAAACATGGTTGAAAACATGTTTGTGTTTGATGGAGATTAGAGATTAGAGCGGAATATTAAATCCCAGAGGCGTGTGTGATCAGAACAGTCTGCACAGATACCGTTCGGGTAAGTGGTGAGGTGGAGCTGCATGATGTGCTTGCGTGTGTGAAACTGTGTCTTGTTCTTTGCTGGTGCGTATGGTTTCACTCCCACTCACTGGTGTTTTTTGTGCTTTCAATGCATGGCAACACTTTCTGCCTCCCACACACACACGCTCACACACACACACACACACTGCAGACTGCTGCTTTCTCACCATGTAGTTACTCTGCAGCCTCCTCGAAAAACGGAGGCACGAGAAGACGCTCCCGGGTGTTGTGATGCTTTGTGCTCATCTTATCTGTGGCCACAGAATAACATGAGGTTGGTTTGATGCATCAGGCCGCTGTGAGCCTTTGAGTCAAACATCATGTTCAGTAATTTATGTTCCTTCCAGACCACAGCTAAACAAAGAAGTAGCAGTACTGTAAAATCAGCATTAAATATCCATATGTTATGTTTTTAAATGATCATTTAAAGGGCGACTTCACAGATTTTCAGCTCACTTCCTAGTTTGGTGAGTAATTGTACGTATATATATCTGCTTCTAGTATAACATCACCTGATTCCTCATACAGTTGGTCGACCTGCTGCTCCAGATGAGTTTGAGGGAAGGGTTTTCTACTAATTTTGTCTCAGATCCTGCTTCAAGATGCTCAAGAGCCATTTAAGGGGTTTGCACACACTGATGAGTTCTGTACAGAGCGTAGATACATACACATTTCAGGCCTAAAAACCATTTCAACCAATAAATACAATTAAACTCAACAAGCTAATGAACTTAAATTTAAATTTATGTTCCTCCTAAAGAAAAATGTTTTTTTCCTCCAGCATTTCCATCAAATCTTCCAAAGGTGTTTTTAGTCTCCTCAGCTGCTGCTGGCTTTCCATCCCTCTGTGGAAGCAGGATAATCTGCTACTTGTCTGGTGATGGTGATGAGAAATGATTCATGTTGCGTCAAATTCTGCTTCTTCAATGTCCACAGCTGATGTGACTCCACCACCAGGGGTCGTCAGTCCCCTACATCACCTTAAATATGAGGCTGTTTGAGCGGATGTTATGGAAGTATTGATTCAGAATAAGAAATACATAGAAAACTAAACACACTTTATTTATTTATTAACGCATTGCTGACATTTATTGACTCTTTTGTGGCTGGAGCAGAATCTGACCCAGCTGCTCTGTGAGGGAGGATTTGATCTGGTTTTATATAATTAGACACACTGACTGGACAATTTTACTTTATGCAAAACAAACCTATTTATTAATATAAATTAATTGTAATGTATTTAACTGTCTGGATACGAGGACGTAGTATAAGTGTTTTACTCTTTGGGATAAAGCTTAGCTCGTCTCACTTGGAAAGCTGTGGAGCTTCATCTGGGGCTCGCTAAGCCTCTTAGGAATCACGACCACAGCAGATGTAGAGAGAATGCCAATTATGAGCTCCCGCCGCGCACAAACCCGACTGCTGTGCCACTGCGCGCTTCACGTCTCTGCCACGGTTCAGGTGAAACACACCTGAATATTGTTTTATTTCACACTAAATCTACAGTAGAAGCGCGTGAGCTGCCGGTGATATGGAGCGCGAGAAGCGTCTGCAACGACTGTGAACCGCCGACTAAAGCGCAGCCATGCTCCCTCAGGACGTCGGGAAGCAGAAGCCACACCGGGTGTCGCAGCCGGTGTGCGGCGCAGACTCTCCTGTGGTTCCACCGCGGCGCTTAAAGAACCGGGACTTTCCTCTGAATGTGAAGCGACGCCGGTCCGGCTCCGCACCTGAGCGCAAAGTGAACTGCGTCCTGGTTGGAGACGGAGCGGTTGGTAAGACCAGTCTGATCGTGAGCTACACCACCAACGGATACCCGACAGAATATGTTCCGACAGCGTTTGACAACTTTACCGGTAATATTTGACCTGACAGTGGCTGATTTTTTGAGAGTTACGCGCAGTTTTGATTGTTGACTGAAGTTTATTGTTATAAAGATAAATACTGTGTCGTGTAAATTAACCAAAACATGCGATTAACCGCCTCTTAATCTTCTCAGTGATGGTTGTGGTGGATGGAAAACCAGTGAGGCTGCAGCTGTGTGACATGGCTGGACAGGTGAGCTGCGTGTTTTCTTGTTCAGGGTTTGATCATTATCATAAACACAGAGTGTAACATAGCTGGACACGTGGCAGCCGTATGACAGGTGCACTGATTATTGGAAATCTAATCTAATCAATATATCAATCAGTCATTTATTTTTACACATTTCTTTCTCCTGCATCGTCATGATAGAAATGGGGGCTGGTTGAAGGATCAGTCAATGTAAGTCATCAGTGATCAATGAGTATTAGTCACAAACTGTTCCTGCACTAAACATTTGGAGCTGTCCTGGTGTTGGTTGCCTCCCTGTGGCCTCCTGCATCCTGCACTTAGTCTTGTACTGACCCCCCTAGTTTACCCTGCAGTTACCCTGAGCGCAGGGACACAATGAGTTTCACCCCAGCGCTGTCACCCTGTGCTCCGTCGCCCTCTTTTGGTCGAGTGTCTGCAAAATTACCTTATGTTTAATAGCTTCAGATTTCCTGACAGAACATATAATTTATACCCTAAACATAAACTTTATTAATAGATCATTTCACATTGGAAATTTCACAACATACAAGATAAACATTCAATCTTAATTATCGCAACATCAGATCACAAACTAATCCACAAACATCAACAGAAAGCAAAGCCCCCTTCCAGTTCAGATTATAGTCTACGTCTAAAACTACTGGGTTTAGTCCAGTCAAACCTGGATTATGTTAATTTTACTCTTTCAGTTTATTAAAAATAATTTCAGTTTGTTTTTAGAAGAATGTTTTCTTCTATCCCAGCTGGGTCGGAGTGAGCGCCTAAACACTTGTTTCACATTTGTTGTTGAGAAATAAATGAACAGTGTGAATGTGAAGCCAAATTCAGCTTCATGCATCTGTGTAGCTGCTTCTGTTAGATCCACCTGGATGTGTAGTGGGACAGTTATTATTCTTATTGTAAAATCCCAAGAAAAAGACAAAACCATGTCTGAAATTGCAAAACCACCCAATTACATTTGAATATTAAAATAATTAAAAGTACTAAAAAGTACTAAAAAAATATTGACTAAAGCACTAAATGCAGATTATTAATAGTCCCTAACAAGAGCACTCCTCCTGTTTGAGTCATATGTGGTTTCAACATGTATAAGAGAGACGAAAGAGACGAAAGTACTGAGACACATTATTGGTTTTGTCTTTGCTGTGGGATTTATGGTCAGTGAGAGAGATATGGAATAAAATAGAGTCTCCCCAGCCTGATTCTTCTCTGTTTCATGAAGGATGAGCTGGAGCGCCTTCGGCCACTTTGCTACAAGAACGCTGACGTCTTCCTCCTCTGCTACAGCGTGGTTCGCCCCTGCTCTTTCCGAAACCTGGTCGACAGGTGGGTTCCTGAGATCCGTCAGCACTCTCCTGGTGCGCCCCTGGTCCTGGTTGGCACCCAGCTGGATCTGAGAGAAGATGTGCAGGTGCTGATCCACCTGGCACAGAACCAGGAGCGCCCGGTGAGCTCTGAGGAGGGGGAGCAACTAGCCAAGGAACTCGGGGCGGTGAGTTTTGCAGAGTGCTCTGCTCTGACGCAGAAGAATCTGAAGGACGCTTTTGATTCAGCCATCTTGGCCAGTATCCAGCAGACAGACAGTAGCAGCATCCAGCAGCAGAGGCAGACTCTGAGGAAGAAGACGCCCGATAAGATCAAGAGTCTCTCTGAGACCTGGTGGAGGAAGATCAACTGTCTGGTGGGAGAGCACAGCTGTGACGTGAAGTGAAGAGCTGCACGATGACAAACCTGGGTCAGATAATGTTTGTAAAAGTGTAGAATTGGTTTGGTTTAGCCTGCAGAGGACATAGAAACAGATCAGGTATAGGTTTGTAACTCATGTTCAGGTCGTCAGACTGATGGGATGTGTAGGTGAGGAAAATACCAGTGCCACTCCATCAAGTGATGATGAGACAATACGGGCTGTGTTTGCCTTATTCTTGCCTAACTTATCCTGGTGTTAACCCCACACATCAGAGTCTTCAAGGAGCTTGAAACAAACACAACAAATGTTAACGGACCCAGGTTTGGTTCGATGTGTGGAGGATGTTCAACAAACAGCAGTTAGATAAAATATCCATCCATCTGCATTTAGTTTTAACTGAATGTGTATTGACTTTTCACTTTTACTCCCCAACGTTGCTACTTTGTCTGTAGGTGATTTATTTATTTCAGTATTTATTCTTTTCATTGCCATCGCTGATCATGTAATATGCTCAGAAGCCTTGATTAAAGTTTAAAACAGCAGCTCACACAGTCGTTTCATTTACCAGCGAAGGCTGAGTCAACTACTACTCATCTGTGCAAACACATCACCAGCATTTGGCTGCTTCTTTCATCACACTTCTGTCACAGCTTCTGCTTCAGCGTCGTTATCCGTCAATGTACACAAACAACATGCTGGAGGGTTAATAAGGATCAAGTGAAGTTAATTGTCTCTCACCTTTCTAAACATCCAGATCAGATACTAACCCGGCCCAAACACAGACTTATATATACACATAAAACTGTGTCACTACATCAAACATTCATAGTGTGTGTACCAGTACCAAGAAGAATCAACAGCCCATAATCTGTAGGTAGGCTAAAGATCATGTTGCTTGTCTTTTTTCAGGCTTCTGTGGTCACAGCCTCCTCTAATAGGAGCAGACAGGACCACCTGGACCAGATTAGACCAGCATATGGAGCCTGGTTCTTTCCCTACTGTGGCATCACATCTCAGGGAGCAAGAGAGGCAGATTTCTCCTCCCACAAGGGCTTATGCAGTTCAATTCCAACAAGTGATGAAAACTTATTTATAGTATGGCATAATAAACAAACTCCTACATTCCTCACCTCAACACTTATCCCCAGAGTTTACACTGTGGGAATTTGCATTTTGCTCACAAAAGGGGGTGGAGTGCCCAGAATGAGACCTTTAAACAGATTTTATTAGTCACAACATATTTTAACCCAATTTGCACAATACCTTGAATATACAAACAAACAAAAACTTAACAAAACAAATGAAAACAGGTGAAAAAAACGTTTTAGTAGGGTCATGCAACTGGAATTAAACAGTACAGATGCGATATACCGTTCCTTTACTTGAAATAATTTACCAAACACAATATTTAAAACTTCTCGTCACAAAGTAGATGCATGATGGTATCACTGAAGTCAAATCCAGCTGAATTGATATCTAAATAATTAAAAGTGCAGTGTATTTAGGTTTGATGAGACAGTCCTCAATTTTTAATTTTACTTTACGTAACCTATAACTTTTGTTATTATCAGCTGCAAGCTTTTCAGAAATATGCAACTAGAGGAGAGATAAGTCTCACAGCTGACCCTACTTAACCTGGCCTGGATTCCCCCACAGAGACACCAACAGCTTGAGAGATTTCAAGGTATGATTACCTCTCTGGACATCTGCCTACTACAGCTGATCACCTCTTGACTTGTTACTACAACAGAACATGTACTCTACATCTACTTTACTGTAAGTTTCAGCCACCTGTTGGTGCATATGTGAAGCTGTAACACTCATTTAACAACAGAAAATGCTGCACAGAGCAACAAATCTCTGCTGTTTGTTATTTTAGTTTTGCAAAAAAGGATTTTGGTTTGAAGGTGGCATCAGAGGTCAACAGCTCTTACTGTCTTTGTGGTGGTCATTTTTAAACATCTAAGACTATCAGCTTTTAATTGAAACTTCATTTTAAATGAAATAAATAAATACTGTATGAACTCAAAGTAACTTTGTTACGGAGGAAAATATTTTTGAACATACCAGAGATGATATAGTTCTAAAATAAGATCAACACATTGCATAAGGCAACAGTTAAAAGGCTGTGACAGGAACTCCACAGCAGCACAAATTTAGAAAATGAGTATGTGAATACTGACAATTGATGTATCAGGAGGAATATATTAGTCTAAATGAGTCCACCATTTAGGATCCAGGAACACAGGTCTGGTTGGAGGAGTAGAAGCCATCTTCCATTCAGGCTTATTAAGCAACCCTAGACCTAAACATACCAATAATTTATCTGAGAGTATCTCTCTTAGCATGTCGCACCCAAAAGACAAAGACCAGTTCTGTTTGTTGTTTTATAATTTCTCTTGTCCCTTATTCTGGCTTTTTAACTGGATTTTCTGACATTCTGTTTGTTTAGTTCTTAGTCCAGATGAAGTAATTATAATGGGGTTCCAAGAGCTGTTTCAGGTCACTCTGAAATTCTCTCCTCTCTATCTACTCATACGCCACCATTGCATGCTGCCACCCCAGCCCCCTCTCCTGAGTGTTTCGTTGTTGCTTGTTGTTGTTGTTTTGTGACCTGTTGTTTTTTTTTTTTTTTCTTTCTTCTCACTCCAACCAGTCGAGGCAGATGACTGCCACCCTGAGCATGGTTCTGCTGGAGGTTTCTACTATTAAAGGGAGTTTTTCCTCTCCATTGTCTCCTGGTGCTGCTCAAGGGGGGTCTCATGGGTTGTCTATATTATTGTATTGTTACATTCTGTAAGATCTTAAATCTTACATTGTGAATTGCCTTGAGATGTCTTTGTTGAGAATCGGAGCTAAATAAATGAACTAAATTGAATAACATCTGTGATTTCAAATAAAACCAGCTGTGATCATTAAAATAGTAAAAAGTGATGAAAATACAATCAAATGGAAGTTAGGCTCACATAGATAATGTGAACATAATCTTATATTACAGGTAAAAAATAAGTTCAACATCCATCGGGGTTATAAGAAACTTCTTTGAGAGTTCATGCATAAATAAAAAGATCCATGGCGAGTTCACACTCGGCGGCTTTTTCTAACTTTGCCGTACAGTAGGGATGGATCCTCCATTGCTGCCTGAGAACTTCTTCTGGAAAAGAAATGATCAAATTTGAAAGACAGTGTACACAATGTTCAACAATCAATGTTAACAGATAAAATACAACAGACGCAGGCAATAACAAAGTCTAGGATTAAAAACACGATATTGACCCCTTTAAACTTCATGGAAATTTTTCTCCAGTGTGAAGAGTAGCTCACCCTGGGGCAGAGCTGGCACTGTTAAATTTGGTTGTTGCATATTCTACACCCTCCTCATCCTCGCCTTTTTGGGGCTGAGCTTGGCTGTACAGATCGTCTGCTCTCGTCTTCGTGAACTGTACACTAGCATACTGAATGTCATCCACCTGCTGAACACACAGACAAAAAGACTTTTGCTTATATTTCTCATACAGAACTCTGCTAGAAAGTGTAGTGATTTACTGGAGGTTGTAGTGTGATATGACCAGTCAGTAAAATATCTGCAGAGTAAAAAGAGCCAGCTTCATTTTTTACACCAGAGAACTGTGATCCTGAGGCTTTATATCAGTTTTTACTGGTGAAATACCTCAACTCAGTCATCCAGGTGATGTTATCTGAAAGCTGAGGCATGGCAGCTAGACTTCTTGTACCAAGTCCAGCTTCCTTAACTCATCTTCCAGACACCATAACCACAGCTCACCAGAAGAGGGAGATGTTATCCACAGTTCACTGTGCTCTGCAGAGCCTCAAACCCTGTGACCAGAGCATGGTTGGGTCTTGCTTCCTTAGATTGTTTCTTCTGTTCTTACTGACTGAGCTGAATAAAAATAGCATTCTGGTGCACCATTTTGAAATCCTCCACAGTCTAAATGATTTAGGCCTAGATTTGGGATTTAGACCTCCAAAATATATCAGTCAGGTTGGTATACTGTCAGTGAAGATTCCTGGTGATCCAGGTGAAGTTATCTGAAAGTTAAGTGATTTCAACGGGACTTCTTTCTGTGAGGTTGAAATGTTTCACTACCCATCCAAGCAGCTTCCTCAGTCTTAGGAAAGTTGGTTAGAGACTATACATTTATCCTCCAGGGTCATTGGTCAACCTACCAAACCTACCAATTGTGGCCTTTCTGGTGGATGTGTGAATTGGGTCTGATTCTTTTGGGATAGATAAAGGGGAAACATGATAAAAAGAAGGGACAGGTTATGTCTAAGTCCTCCACCTCTGTTGAGCAATGGGGTATTTATTTGCACATGCAAGCTTTATGGACCCTTATTTCAAACCTCTTGACTTCTCTGTCCAAAATGTGGACATCATTGTCCTCAGTAAAGTGTCCTTTGTCCTTTATATAAAGATACACTGGTCCTGAGGTGTTTTTCCTTCGTTGTTGAGCCATCCTCTGAACACTCTTTGCTGCATTGGACTACATAAACTATATTGCTCATCTTGTGCTTTGGTGTCCAGGGTTTATTAATTTTGGCAACATAATTATGCTGTGCAAACAGAAAAGCACAGTAGTGATTTCTCCTGCTGCACCTGAACACGTTGTCCTCACCTGTGCGCTGCTGTCTGGCCTCTCCTGCTCCTCAGATTGTTGTTGCAAGGACGCTTCTCTTCTGACAGGAGAATAAATGCACAAAGAAACAATAATCAATGAATAATCAAAAATATGACTTCAACTGGTAGGTTTCAAATATTTTCACAGCTACATTAATGCTCAAATGCACATGATGTAGGTACATAGGTACATGAAATACTAAAAAACAAACAAACTTAAACCTCATTCTTTTCAAAAATTAAGGTTAATGTGCTTTTCAGACAAATCATGTGACAGTGGAACTGATTAAATTTCTTTAGGGATCAGTGTTGTAGCCTCACCACTGAAGACAGGAAATAGATTTGCTGCTGTAGGAGGGGAAGGGCATCTTTTCATGAGACATTTGAGACATGTACAGTATGTTTGAGAAACATTTTATATAGAGAAAACTGAGGTGTGGGTTTGAAGATACGATGGCGTAGTTACACTCTTAAATTGACCATGTTATGATCTCATCTCACTCTGTTTGGATGTTAATGTGGGCCAATTTGTTACTAACTGGAACATAACCATCTTTCAGCAACAACATAAACTTTGGGTCTCTGACTATGTGCAACACAGGCACCTAACTCCACAAAAGTGTATATGCATCATCAGAACAAGAAAAACACAATACGACCCCTTTAAAGGTGATTTGAACTGCTATGCTTCTAGATGTGATTTGGCATTTTGTTCGCTCACAATCACAACTGATACTGTCTGAGATTTTAGCTCAGTCTTAGTTACATTCGATGTTTCTGACATTTTTATTGCTTTTACATATTATTGCTGATTGATTGTTTGCTGAAATGTTCTTGGTTGTGTTCTTCATGTTACATTTTGGGATATTTTAATTACATGCATGTCCATATTTGTAATTGCTATTTCCCTAATTCTGCTGTTGTGCCTGGTTCATATTAACAATCAGTCCGTTTGGACAGAAAGGATGTTTACACTCAGCAAAAACTATTTTAATGTACTGTACATTTGGGTAAGAACTGGGTGTGGTTTAAGTTGAAATGCATGCAGTAATAAATATAATCACAGAAAAACTGGACCGCTCACCTAATCCATAGCAAGACAGAGAGGAGCATGAGGATGAGAACAGCAGCACTGATTGATAGATACACTGGAATTTTCCATGAACCTGAAATACATGCATGAAGAACAAGCACTGGAAATACTCTACTGAGATTCTTTAGTCAGGTTATGACAAAAAATAGATTTTCCACTGTAAAGTGTAGTGGCTTTGTCAAACATTACACAATCTCAAAAATAATCATTATAAAGGACATGTAAGAATCCCTATGCTGAATGCTCTCTCTCTTGGTGCAAGTAAAATCTGCAGTCAGCAGGTGTCTGCAGGTAAATTACCTGCCAAAACAGTCAGATGTAAGGCGGCGTTATGACGTCCTCTACTGTTCTGAGCTTCACAGTAATAATCTCCACTGTGTTCAGGTCTAAAGTCAGTGATGGTGAAGATCTGTCCTGTAGCTTTTGGTGAGTCTTCATTCTCCTTGTACCAGGTATAATTAGCTGCTGGGTTAGCATCACTGCTACAGGTCAGAGTCACTGAACTACCCTCCACTATCTCACCAGAGGGACTCACTGACACAGAGGGAAGCTTTGGAGGATCTGGAAAACAGAGAAATGTGCTGTTCAGCATTTGGGGGTTGTTCTGTCATCAAAAATAAAATGTGTTTGTAAATCCAGCTGTTACTTAATGCAGTTCACTCAACATCTATGAGTATAGGACACAGAAATTAGAATACGCTTTAATAAATGACTGATATTTACTCACACTGGACATCTATGACTACATCCACAGAGCACTGATTGTCAGTTTTGCAGTAATAGATCCCACTGTCCTCAGACCTGATGGAGAGGAAATTATAAATGTCTCTTGAACCAAGAGGCAACATTTGATTCCTCTTGTACCAGGTATAATTAGCTGCTGGGTCAGCATCAGTGCGACAGGTCAGATT
>OMLM01002775.1:17719-28856 GCA_900302695.1 Helostoma temminkii
ATTTTGACACACACACACACACACACACACACACACACACACACACACACACACACACACACACACACATAAAGAATTCAAAAAGGGGGAACTCACTTGACTGTATAATCATATTTATGAACATCAGAGGAATATTGTCATTTTTCATACTGTTCCACACAGCACACACTTAAGGTCTTGTCACTAGAGTTTTATGTTTGTGTCTCATTCTTCTTAACTAATATCTGTGTGTGACTCATTCATGACTACATTATTGATTACCCATTAGTCCACTTTATGTCATTGATTGTAATGCCACAAGACAGTGTGGAGAATGAACTGAATACTCCAGTCACCACCACACATTCATACAGCTCTGAAACCTGTGTGGTGAATTTCTTCAGCAACCTGGGTTTCACAACATGAATTTCATTTCTCCGACTGTCAGTACATTTTGTGTCAGCAAGCTGCTGCAGAGGGTTCAAAAATACCAGAGCGTTCAAAAATATCAAGTCTAGAAAAAAACTGAAGGAGGCGGAAATGCACTGCCTTCATCAGGTCAAGATATTCCTTTGAAAACACATTTCAGTTTCATCGTTGTGCTGTGTTCAGAATGTGTAGACATGCTCTTTTTAGAGTCATGGTGTTTTGGAGAGAGAGCTTCAGTGTGACCAAGAGCAGAGAAAACAACACACTCCAACACACTGTCAGCTGCTTGCTCATTCTTGTCTGGCTCTTATAGTTGCAGGTGGAGTATCTGAACCAGGCTCTGTGAATGGTCTCCTCCCATATCTTTCAATGACTGCAAAGAGGTAGTGACACGTCCTCAGCACTGCAGACATCTGATGTCTTGCAGAAAAAAAAATTGCTGTTTTCAAGGCATTACAACCCAGACAATAAATACCTTATTTCAAAAATGTCTGTTTACAGTCATCTATCTGTTCCTGCAGCACCATTTCTGAAACCTCTGAAGCATCAAATCATTTCTCTGTGATTTTCAGCCATGCCTGCTCACATCCAATGTTTGTCCAGAAGTTTTCAGAGGCAGAAAAGCCCTGTAGACAAACCCTGCTCTTAACCAGACTCGGGTCTTCCAGATGTCCCATGAAGGGACAACTAAGGAATTTAACCACTTCTCATTCTACTTGTTCTTATTATCCACTGATCAAGAGTGAACAACATCATCATGTCAACTTGATCTAGAACCCAGAATTGGAGATAAACCCACAACTGAAATGAAACTTTAAAATTAGATTGCAGATGTTTCTGGTCATGTATGGTACTGCGGCACTCGGGCTGCCTACTTTCTGTTTACAGTACTATGTGAGGCAGATTGACTGTATCTGCTCAAGGACATGCAGTCAGTGATCTGAATGTGCAGACTCTACAGCACACGTCCTGCAATTCATGACTGATTGCCAGCTTACCCTGCAGATTATTTAACTGGTCACTTACAGTAAACTAATTGATGGTCCCGTGCACGGACTGTGTGTGTGTTCCTGTTTGTAAAACCTGTGTCATCCACATCCTCCATTACTGCTGCGTCTTAGTTGTGATCCCCCATCACATCAAATGATCAATCAAATAAACAAGCAGCAAGTGTGGCTATTTTTAGAAGTGGATCAATGTGATGCTGTGAAGTGCTGTTAGACGGATAAAGAGAGAGTTCAATCTACTGGAGAATCTGCATGATGACCTCAACAGAAAGGATCCTATATGAGACCTTTGGAAACCTGGGCCCTGCCATGCTTTATTAAAGGGAGGGGCCCAAGGGACCTATTTTTAGAGGTAACTTTGAGAGCAAAGAAAGGGGTAGCCAGAAATGGACAACTCGTTGGAAGTGGTCCGTATGGTTAGAACAACTCCTCTTCTCTCCCCAAAAAAATCGCAATTACATCGAGTTGTCCATTTCTGGCCACGGGTAAAATGCATGATTTCTGAGGCTTGTTTGGGTCCCTGGTATCTAAGGAAGTCCTATAGGTCTCTTTGTCATCTGTAGTTATAGTAAAAATTCTGATTTGTGTTGTATTTCAGCTACATTTTTTTCTGCTGTTACTTTGGTTTGTGACCAAATACCTGCAAAACAAATAATGTTTCCCTTCGCCAACACAATCAGCTAAAATAGTGAACCCAGTACCATATCATCTTTTTCCTCTTATCTGGGGCCGGGTCGTGGGGGCAGCAGTCTAAGCAGATTTGCCCAGACCTTCCTCTCCCTGGACACCCCCTCCAGCTCTTCTGGGGGAACACTGTTCCCAAGCCAGCCCAGAGACATAGTCCCTCCAATGTGTCCTGGGACTTTCCCAGGGCCTGTCCAGAACACCTCTCCTGGGACATGAACCCAGTAAACATTTTAATTACCTGCTGATCATCAGCATGTTTGCAATATGATATTAGTTCAAAGCACCATTATAAAAGTATAGCCTCACAAAGTGCTGCTAGCTGTTCGACTCATTAAACCTTAAGTTTTTAATTGTTATGAGCTTGCGGAACAACAGCCACTACCAGCATCCTTCCTGCTTTGTATTATCTTTTTCATACTTACTACTTCTAGTCAGTGACATATTTCTCACTTAGAGGCAGGACATTCCAAATTTTGTTACACTTTTCCTCTTAGGTGAACAGCCAGGCTTGTATTTTAAAGTTAATTAGTGGGAAAAGCTCAATGTTCCATGACTCATTAGGCTGTGACTCCAGTCTAAGTGTTAATGTTTTCAGACGCTCTGTTCTACTCCCCTGCAGTCTGTCTGCTCATGCAAACTGTTGCTTGCTGACTTCAAAACCTCTCTGTTAAGAGCCACATATGCACACAAGCTACCTTTTACAGTTTTTAAAGATCTAACAAACAGTGTCATTTGCTGGTTGTGCTCTGATGACATTTCCATGTTTTAAAAATACATTTTCAAATGGTTCCAGGGTTACTTCTAGCTGCTGTACCTAAGAAAATTAAAATAATTAATTTTGATTCCATGTTCTCTATTCTATACATATGTTTTGGCTCAACAAAGAAAATTAACACAACTGACAAACAACATGGCCTAAAGGGAATTAGCTTTTCTGCTAGACTGAAGTGCAGTTTTATTCACCACATATGTAATTACTGGGTGAGATGCACAATAAGTTCTTAAGTTGACTGCTCATTAATAGAATTTGGTCCAATTACTTATCCAGTATTAAGAAGAAACGTTCAAGTCCCATTAATTACTTTACTATACTATAGTTTTGAGCACACTGTTTAAAAAATGAAAGTCTCATTTTACATATCAACATCAACAACATCTGTAAACATTTATAAAAGGCCAATTCATCTGTGTTCGTTATACACTGAGGACAGTGTGTGTGTCAGTTAGTTTTGATGTGCCTGTTCCACCCTCACTGTGCTTCACAGGTGAACTTGTATGGTTTGAATCCTGAGTTACACTGACGTGGCAACTACACTGTCAACAGAATGTCTGGAATTTCCCTACAGGAAACTAATTTAAATTACTTGATTGCACCAAACATATGTTCTCTCTGCTTTTAACTCTGCTTTGGTCTTTACCAGTTACAGAGAAAATGATCCAGCCGTTTAGCTGCTGAGTGCAAGCTTTGTCTGCTGTTTGCAGAAATAACCAGTCACTATGAGTGATCCTTTTTAGT
This sequence comes from Helostoma temminkii, assembly GCA_900302695.1. Lineage (NCBI taxonomy): Eukaryota > Metazoa > Chordata > Actinopteri > Anabantiformes > Helostomatidae > Helostoma > Helostoma temminkii. Next base: position 21,338 of record OMLM01002775.1, read on the forward strand.
CATAGTCATTTTTCTCATTGTTAAAGTGAAAATATTGATGAAGGGCATTGGTAGCCTAATTTTATCACACATGCCACTTAACTACTGCCTCTGGTGTTTGAGTCTGACATGCCACACCCTCTCTCTCTCCCCATGTTTCCTATCTGCCTCTCCACTGTCAAGCCTTGTTCAATAAAGGCTGAAATGGCAAATAATATTTTTTGCACATGCCAATATTGATAGGTGCAGTTGTAAACATAACTGACTTTCAATACCCACCTGCTTAGAGCTCATTTATCTTCCATTTGACAAGTACCAATGACTGTGTTAAGCTTTTAATCATAAGCAGTTAAGCCTATTAAGTGAACTATTTAAGCCTTGTTAAGGCCTCAGAATGATTAATTGAAATGTGGTGATGTAGTTCTGAGTATGTGGCTTCTTTATTTTGGGAAATCTTTACGGGCAAAGTGCTGTGGTCACACTGATCATAAAGGGAACAGTTACTGGCTTATAATTCAGCTGCATTTCTGTCTCTTTTACACAGTCACACACAGAGCTGTCATGTGCTGCAGTTCAGCTCAGTTCAGTTCACAGTGTTTATATCTTCATTAACAAATTAATTGTTCTGTCATTATGAGAAAATCTGTCTTTGTAGAGTTGGAGTGCACGACCAATGCAGCAGTTCAGTGATATCAAAGACTTGGAAAACCTAATAATAGCCTCATCATTCATTCTTCGGGTGTTCTTGAAGAACTGGCTTTTTTGGTCTCTCCCACTCTCTCTCTCAGTCCGTCACTTTGCGTTTCGCTGATTGAACTATCTCTATCTCTCTCTTCTCTCCTGCTCTGCTGCCAGTGTGCACTGTGCATCTTTGCCAATTATAACACAGTTTGGCTTTTCAGTGTTTCCCACTGGCGAACTGCTTTAATTACTGTCATTGATCAGTTTCAAACACACTGTCACGCTAACAAACACGTGTACACAGCCTGTCTTTGACCTCCCGCACAGCCACACGGCTGGAAAATATTGTCCAAATGTTTGCTGTTTAACCATCTTCCACTTGTCTCCATAGGCAAAACACAACTTATCGTTTTCTCTGTGTCTAATAAGTATTAAATGAAAATGTTCTCATTGTGCAGACCATCAGCAACATTAATATGTTGACAAGTTCAAAATTTAACTGAATCTCTAAAAACTGTATTTAACGAAAAAAAAAATTATAATTTCATTCCCCACAAACAAACATACAATAAAGACTGTAGAACCTCACATCAGCTGTTTCTGTTTCTACAGTAGCAGTGAGACTAAATTAAATGCAGACAAAATGATTATGATTTTTGTGTCAAACCCTAAAATTACACCTTTAGTGTCAATATAATTGCACTGGTTCAAATTCACCTTTTTATTGTTTGCCACTCTGAAAATTGTCGTTTCAACTAGACAGGATTATTGGCCAGAGACACTTTTCAGCCATGCTGGTAATTTAGGCGTTGCTAACTCAGCTGTGTCCTGCAGCCAACTCCAGTTGGTATTGATTTCATTTTATTTGTGTCGTTTTGCCCGTTCGACTGTTCTGTCTCCAAATCATGAAAATTATGGGCTATTCAGTGCTACAACTGCCACCTCATACCACCACCTCACCATAACAAGTTCTTTGTCTTTGTATGTCTGGCTAATAAATCTGCCACTAAAGAGCTTTTCATTTTAGTTTGTCTCAGTTGTTAAACAGCTGTCACTTTCCACATATTTCCACTAGTTGCCTAGGCACTGCACAAATGTTACCTCCATATGTGACTGTTTAACAACAGTACTGTATATTAACATGCACAGCATCCACTGTTCTCAGGTGGTGTTGGCAGTGTTGGATGAGGCTCTGTGCAGGTGAGCAAAACAACTGTTTATGAGCCTGACTTTATATACATGAGTGCTATCACATAACTGGAACGACACATTTAGAAATCATTGTATGATATAGACCGTCCTAAACTGACCCCATACCTCCACACAGTTTGGCAATATGTGACAGTTTGGATGGCAGCAATAATTAACTTCACAGTTGTTTTCGCCTATTATGTCATATTTGCCTGTGTTAACTTGTTTTAATGACATTTTACAGACTTGTATATATACATCATATAGAGAGAGAACGTAAATGAATCAAAATCACAGTGTTTGGTAGTTGAAAAGTATTTTTTCAGTGTCATTAACAAATCAAAGCACTTGGAATAATAATTTAGAGGAAGATTGAAAAGAAAGAAATCATGAACTAATAAACCTCCTATGAAACTATCCACATGCTTTCAGATGCTCTACTTTTTATCGCAGTTGCCTGGGTTGCTGTTTTTCTGACAGTTCTGCTGTGTCACTTTCAGCCGGCAAAGTGCTTACTTCATCTGTGACTTCAGTCAGCTCTGCATTAACCTCATTTACTCCTCTGATGTTCAGTGCATTTTCTATCTTATTGATTCATTTCTAAAGACCATTTTTTCAGTCCATTGGTTCGTTTTCAGCTCCACTAATGACTCTGACGTCAGTATGTTTATCATCCAGCTCACACTTGGGCATGATTTCTAATTAAAAAGAAAAAATGCTTCCTTTTCTAAGAAAAGACCCTCCTCAGTTTGCCCCGATCGGCCTTTTAAATGCTTCAGTGTTGGTTTTCAAAGCAGAAGGAATATTTGGCTCTAAACAGCTGCTCATTTTAGGGAAGGCTCAGTTCTGAATCTCTGCCAAAACCGCACAGTCCCATTTGTCAACACAGTGGCCTCCGAGCACAAGGCTTCATTTGCAGCTGACGTCGTTACCATTTTGCACTTGTGATAGATCACTCAAGCAGCTCAGTCTAACTCCACTTTGCTCCTTGTGGCTACAGCTCGAGGACACATGGATCAGCAGCTAGTTAAACTCCACCACTGACCTGCAGGCAAAGATCAATGTCTGTCCAGATAAACAGGAAGTTTCGCAGTGTGATTTAAAAAAAAATCAGGCAGAGAGAGAGAGGTACTAGATTGATGTGATGTAACTAAGCTGAGATGCAGAAGGCCAAAAAACAGTTTTTTCTTCTTGATGTGCTTGGTGAGATTAACTTCTATCAGATGATGATCATAAAACACCAGCCCCTGTATATATATTGTATAGAATTTAACAATTTAATCATCTGTGTGTGTATGTAACCAATAAAATGAAGTAAAAAAGTATTGTAAAAAATATTTTTTGGTTTTAGAGTCCTGATACTGTGCTTCCTGGCTCACTGTTATTAGCAGCAAATATTATTTACATCATGTCAAAATTTTTCATTTTCAATGATTATGTGTTAAATGACCTGATGTAAAACCTACACAACAGGGGGAGGCTACTATGACGTCTAATGTCCTGTTTAGTAACTTATTGCTCGCGGTCGTGCCAAAGCCACGAGCATGACCACGAGCGCGGATTCACGGTTGGAAGTAGCTCATTGGCTGCACGCGGCTGCGTCACTTCCTGTCAGAGGACCGTCAGAGGAGAGAGAGGAGCCAGCGTTTACTCAGTCGCTGTAGTAACGTCGCAGGTGCGGAGACGAGCAGCAGGTCACCTCCACACTGCGACCGGACGGATAATGAAAACACGAGCAACAAGCGTCGCTCGGTGTCGGTACTGGATACATCTTCGTGAACTTGAAGCCGTTTGGAACTAAAACCGTGAGCGGAGAGGGATGTTGTGAACTCCTGGAGAGCAGCACAGAAATAACTTTTATTTTCCTTTGTCGCGGTTTTTCTTGTTGAATTTGTTGCTCCACAGTGTTCGAAATTTCTCCGAGTAGTTTAGTCCTGGTTTTGTGTTTTCAGCCTCGTGGTGAGAGCGAGGCGGACACCAGAGAAGCGGAGGCTCGGCAGCCACCTGACCTCCTGGAAAATAAGACCGCAGCTAATGACACGCAGGCTGACATCCTTAGTGGCTCATAGCTAAGCTGTTTGACGGTGCGGGACGAGCTGTCCGCGAGGCTGTTGAACTTCCAGTTTCTACCCAACATTTCGCGCGTTAAGTTTTTTAGAAACCAGTCACCGATATTCAAATTATGGTAAGTGATAGTTAATTGCCAGGTGAAGTTGCTGTTTCCACCGCTCTGTCCAGCAAATTGCGAGGAGTAAGTGGATCGTCTGTCGGGGCCAGTCAACATGGATGTAACCGGACTGCGCGTCCTCCACTGGTCGTGATGCCAAGCGCCGGTCTGAACCGCGCCGCCAGCCCGTAATGCCTGCTCTCTAACCCGCTCCAGCGTGGCGCCGTGTTTCCGTCACACCGCCAGGATGAGCAGCACCGACCTGGAGCGCATGTCGCTCAGCTCCTCGGCCAACTCGGTGGCCTCCAGCGCGCGGACTCTGTCGGCCAATGTGAGGAAACTGCACAACGCGCTCAACCTTCTGCTTAACGACTTCGAAAGGGAGCAGTTCATCCACTGTCTCAATGTCTACCACTCCAAACGCAACGTGTACGACCTAGTTCAGACCCTCAACGTCATCCTCAACGCGCCTAGCAAGCGCCAACTTCTGCCCATGCTTCGGCTGGTCATACCCCGCTCTGACCAGCTTCTCTTCGAGCAGTACACATCGGAGGGCCTCTATTTAAAATCGGATTTAGTTGCAAGCAATGGCAACGCTGAAACGGCTCCGGGCGACTTTCCCAGTGCCAGCCCGATTCCCTCTGGGCATTTCTCGCCAAACAATCCGCCCGAGTTCCAGGTGGCGTTGCGGGGCTCGCCGGACAGCTTCAGCACCAGCAGCGACGGGACAGCTCCACTGGTGCCGCTGCTCGGGAGGAACTTTATTCACGAGCCTCCAGGGGAGGTGCGGCAAGTCACCATGAAGCGGCACAAGAGCAATGAGGGCCTGGGCTTCAGCATCCGCGGTGGCTCGGAACACGGGGTGGGCATCTACGTGTCTCTGGTGGAGCCAGGAAGCCTGGCAGAGAAAGAGGGTCTCCGGATCGGTGACCAGATCATGAAAGTCAACGACAAAGTCTTCGACAAAGTCACTCATGCTGAAGCAGTGAAGGTAAGCTTGTTCCTCACTAAACTAAACCTGCAGACGCACGGGTTTTACTGGGTGCACACTCGTCCTTTCAATAGAGGATGTAAATCAGTAGCTCTCAGCAAGTCAGTGAACTGGCAAGAGTGTCAGAGTCACGGGAGCGTTTGTACTGGACTTGTCCTCTAAACCTTCATCTCCTGTGTATATTAAGCTCCTGTCTTATTAATTATGTGTTTAGCCTTGGTGTCTAAAATCGACCTCTTGGAGCTAACAAGCCTCTATTTGTTGACATTAGTTAATTTTGTTGGCTGGAAGCTGCTTTGGCCATTTTAATGTCAGAGAGGAATGTGTTGCAGCAGTAGTGTATCTATGCTGACTACTGCTTCTAGGAAGCATGCAGCTGTCCAGGTAACCAGACACCTTCAAAGCAGCTGGTAACCATAGAGGAGTGTGTGTTTGGAAACAGGTGGGGGCTGGCCACACTGATCTGAAACTATAAACTCAGAGTAAAGACTGGGACTACTTCAGCTCTTTGTCCTCTTGTAATGCCACAGACTGTAAATAAAGCTTATTAGCAAATGAAGTGATACAAAAGCAGAAGTTAAAGGTTGATTCACCAAGGAAGAAAGCCTTGCAATGTCATTGCTGTTATGAGCTGTCCTTGTTTCCTCACTATTCTTTTCCCTGTATATTTTTTTTGTGAATTTTGTGATGATACTCAGCCCACACAGTACATACCCACACATCACAGGGTTTCTTACACTACCAGTCAAAAGTCCAGACACACCTTCTTCTGCAGTTATTGTTATATTTATTCTTTTAACATTGTTTATTAATACTGAAAATATTGAAATTGTGACAGAGCAAATATGGAATTATGTAGTTAACAAAACACGTTAAATAACCCAGAATATACTTTATTATATTTTAAAGTAGGTGCGTTTAGCTTTGGCATGTCTATGTTATTCCCTCTTCAGATTCATGTGGTAGTCACATGGACTGGTTCTCTATTCACAGACAGTCAAGAGTTAATTTGTGACACTTGCCTCTTAATGTGCTTTAGACCATCAGGTGTCTTGTGCAGAGGAAGAGTCAACAGCCCTGCTACTACAACTACTATACAAATCTATATTAATGCAAGAAACAGTTAACTAAAGAGAAGAGTTAGGTAAGAGCTATATGTCCAAGAAGGAGAGTGACGGATTGCTGCATCAGATGACCTGGACTCCACAATCGCCCAATATAAATTCAGCTAAGATGAGTTGGGATGAGTTGGACCAGAGAGTGAAAGAAAAGCAGCCAAGAAGTAGCCAACACATCTGGGAACTCCTTCAGGCTTGTTAATTCTGACTGTCTTATGACGCTAAACGATTGAATGCCAAGAATGTTTAAAGCTTTTATCGAAGCAACGGGTTTGTTTACTACATAATTCCATATGTGTTCTTTCATAGTGTGAATGTTTTCAGTATTAATGTACAAAGTTGGATTTAATAAAAATAAAGAAAAACACTGAAGGAGAAAAGTGTCCAAACCTTTGGCTGGTAGTGTATGTCCTTAATAAATGTTAAGTGAATGTCATAGCATGTGGAACAACATTCTGCTCATGCTTTAGCTTTTTAAATCGTTGATTTTACTTCATTTTATTTGAAGTAAAGTCTTACCTGGTAATCTAATGGATATTACTATCTTATGCTGCTCTCTTGACAGTGTGTCACTTGTAAAGTAAATTTTAAATCTTAGAGTTTTACGTAGTCAACTGGAAAAAAGAAAATGACAGAAAAGGTTCAGCACAGGGCAGTGGGCATCTGTAGCTTGCACCTACATTGTGTTAGGACTTTCTTAGAAGTTAAAAAGGCAACAGAACTGCTTAGATAAAGAATTATTTCCAAAAAGTACCAGGTACAGTATCTATAAGCAGCTTTTTAAAAGAGTGATTGTTTTCTAGTAGTTGAAAGGTGAGTGCTTTGTTCCCTCAGACAGCCAGGGATTATAACTCAGATGAAATCCTTTCTGACCTTGTGTCATGTTGAAAAAGTCACCCACGCTTTACGTCTTCCTGTATGGACTTCAGTAATTCACTTGATGCAGGGCTCAGTGTGTGGAACCCTCTAATACCAATACTCACTGTACAGGCTTTAAACTAATGTCTAGTGGGGACAACATGGTACATCGCTTTTGGCCTAGTGATTGTGACTCATTGTGACCATTAGACTTTACGCAGTTAGGGTCTCTGACACACATAGTGTTTTTCTATATTCTATAACCCAGTCCCAAAGTTGGTCTTATCTTAAAGATCAATGCATTTTTGTGTTTTCATAGTAGTCTTAGTCTTAGTAATATCAAAATCTGCTTTTAAGACTAAAGTACATGCATTGGATGGAATACTAATGATGAAATTAACCATCCATATTTAAAGCTGTATCCAGGATATTGATTCCTGTTACTATAAATGAATGACTGGACTTTGCCGAGGATCCTTTTAGAGAGTACAGGTAATTTTTATGTGAGCAGCTGTGTCTGGTTTGAGAGTAAGA
>OMLM01002775.1:28876-45807 GCA_900302695.1 Helostoma temminkii
GAGGAAAAGACATGCTGCTTATGTTTGTTGTGTAGATCTCACTGTAATGCTCTGTTTTCTTTATTCCCACTTGTGTCATTGTCAGACAAATCCTGATTCTTCAACATCCATAATGACGGTATCTGCAGCAATGACTGTTATTTACACTGCTCTTACTCTTGCTTGGTCTCCTGTTGTAATCAGCCTGACAGGAGAGGCAACCAGCCAACAGGAGAGAAGTACTGTCTGAGTTAAATTCCCCCTGGAGGTCATTAGTGCTTGAGTTTAGCCATTTTTATGCCTTCATGCTTTAGTCTCACAGTTATGACAGGCCTTTGGAACTGTAATCATTTTAGCTTTTGAAACTCTGCCACACATACTACATTGTTGCAAATTGTTGTTCTGTGCAGCCAAACAATCATTTTCGTTTTGCAGTATTTCCATGTTGACCCACAAGCCTCTCTACTTAAGTTAGTTGTAGACCAATCCTTAAGATGCTGATTGGTTCTAAAAGCACTTACTTTCAGCATATATATTGAATTTGATCAGTAATTGAATTGGCCATTTCAATTGGAATACATTTTATTTCTTCAGTGATTTCACTAATGATAGTTTGTTTCTGGAAATCATCTACAGACACCAGCAGCAACCACCCAACACTAAAACCAGCTCAGTAAATTTAAGCTTTTGGAATATTTGACAGAGGAAATGTTGCTTCTGAGCACAACAATCACAACTGATTCAGTCTCTTCACCTTGAACTCAACCATACTTGATGTGAAAGGGTCATAGTGAACCCAAATAGAGCCACCACCCAAATCTGCAGCTGCACAAAGCTTAGAACAGAAACTCATTTTATTCTAACAAACTAAAAAAACAGAGTGAATTTATTAGTCTGATCTCTTTGGGAAAGTTTAGATGGAAAGTTTTGGATGCGCATTTCCTCATAGCCACAATGTTTGAAAGATAATTACTACTATGACACATACACACAAACAACACAGTCTTTTGCTTGCTGTATAAACCTACTTAGGATTAATCCTCTCCACTTTAACAAACCTGTGTTGCCTGGTGAATTCAGGGAGGCCTCTGAAAGTAGCAGATTGTTGTTTGGCCCAGGAAACCAGTCAAGGGCTTACAGTGGTAATTCTTCTAGTCTCTGATGCTCCTCTTTGTTAGAGCCTTCCTTGGCCTTGATCCTTAGAGTTACTGCCAAGGTTAGCTGCCCAGTGAGCATTTGTGTCTTTTTTTCATCATCTTCTCTGTGGTGTCCTGGGGAGTCAGGAGATGTGATGGGATATAAATCTTCTTGTTTTGGATCCAGAGCTACACAAACAAGACAAGCAGTTCTGTCTCCCCATCACCCACAGAATGGTTGTCTCTGTGACTTTAATCTGATTGGTCTCAAATCTGACAAAGTGTGATCAGGGGAAAAAAAAGGCTGCAGCAGCACCTAGACAAACAAAGGAGAGAACGCAAGTAAAGCTTGTGTTGACCTTGCTTGTTGACATGTTTCTTTTTCTTTGTTTTTGTTGTAATGAATTTTGGCTATGCAAAGAAATATTGTAGTTTGCAGCTTCTGGCACAGTTCGTGCTTTGACCGCACTTCATGGACCAGAGGGCAAGGGGATTTAAAAAAAAATCTAAATTCACTTAGTCTACACCTGAGCTGGCCACAAGTCAGATAAATGGGAGCTGAGTGGCCTGGAGCAGTGTGCACTGCTAATGGTCAGTGTGTTGATTAGATGGTGGGAGACAGATAGAAATCTTATTAAGCAGGAGGGTGGTATTAATTGATTTAAAGCTTGAAAGTGACCGTAGGTTTATCTTGCTTGACTGTGGACATTAGTTACTCAGCCCACTTAGATTTTTTTTTTTTGGAGAGAATTTACAGAATTGTACTTTATACATTTTAATGTCAAGGACCCCATCATACACTGAAGTGTGACAGTGCAACCTAGAATAGTTTCTTACTGATTGTGTAACATCTTTTGGTCCATGTAGGAAACATATTCTTGACAAGTGAAAACAAGTTGGAAGCGTCTCTGAATGTCTTTACTGCAGAGACGAAGCAGAAAGTGAATCATTAGTTAAGCTGCCCAAAATTATTGCTCTTAAGGAATGGCACGATGAAGAAAAAATCAGAAAAATACTATCAGTCAGAGAAAATCATTCTGACCAGTAAAAGAGCTTGACAGGAGAAAGTATGTTACTTGAATGCTGTGCAAATGCAGGATTTATATTTGAACTATTTAGTACCTGAAAACACACAAGGGATGTCTAGATCATCTTTGTTTATTAAAAGTAGTTTGTTTATGAATAGTACATCAGTTGCTCACTGCATAATTGTTAGTGCTGGCGCTCAGTGGCCTGTGGTGAGTTGCAGTTCCCCCGACTCACATTCACTATCTTAAATCCATAACATATTCATAATTTTACTACTGCATTGATTTTTCTGAAACTGTCGTGTAGCTCTGGGTTAGATGTATGAGCATGCAGCTGTACACAGGACTTTCAACCATCGCTTTTAGCATCCCTCTGAAAGATTCCCAGAAGGAATAGTCTGAAATGTTTTAGATCTTCAAAAAAATTCTAAAAACATGGTGGAACTTTTCTTGAACATAAATTCAGAATCATATCTTGGCAAATTGCAGTTCCCGTGTGTTTTTGCATCCAATGCAGCAGTGGTTACCACTGAGACTACTTGTGGACCAGTGAAGGTCTCTAGAGTGTGAAGACACACTGAACTTATAGGCTGCTATAGGTGATTAAGCACTGCAGTGAGCAGCCTGATATAATTGAGACACAGTGCCTTTAGGCCAGGCCTTCGGGCTTGTGTTTACACACTTGTGTATCTAATAACACTGAGCAGGAGATTTGTTTACCAAAAAAGTTTGGAGTGCTTCTCTCTGTAAACATGGGGCTGATTGTTGCCTGAGGGTTAGAAAACTCCACAGCAAACAACACAAATGCTGTGCTTGTGAAATCACAGCAAATGTGAATTATTTCTCTTTTCTCCTTATTTCAGCAGTTACTGCTAACATGTCCTTGAGCAAGACACTTAACCCTTAACTGATAAAATAGCAAACAGTGGATGGTGTGCTGTCTTGAGTTTTTTGCTGTGATGTGTGTCACAGAATATGAAGGACAGTATTTCTAAAGAGCAGAGATGCTCAACAAACCTGGATAAACAAAGTCATTACTAACAGACCAAACATTTGACATAACAATTTTTTTAGGTCTTCTGTAGGAGTTATATGGTTTATTTACAACACTGTACGCTTTTGAAAGTGGTCACAACTTTATTATGAGTTTCTCTTGGTACAAAATTAACAATTAAAATAGGAAAACCATTTACTTCCAAAGTTTCACCCAAGCTCAAGGTTGTTTTGCAACAGTGAACAGTGTTGATTTGGTGGTGCTCCAGCAAAATCAAACACTGCATCTTTAATACCTTATATTAAACTGGAAAAGGGGACTGTTGAAATGCTGATTCGTCTATTTGGGCAACTGCTGCCTATAATGGAAGGGAGCAGATTGAAGTCTTGGACCGCCTGGGAAACTCTGATTAAACAAAGTGAACGGGAGCTGCTTAAAAAAAACTCCCCTTGCGATGCCCTTGAGCACGTCACTTAGCACCTAACTGCTCCACTGGCAGCAGTCATTTGGCCACTGGTTTGTACTGGCCAGCGTCCAGATGTAACTGTGTGTGTGTGTATGAGTATGAAACAAGTCACGGCTGACGTTTGGACCGTCAGCACTTCTTCTTATTCTTCTTACATTTTGGCAGCTTGAACTCTCCGCCTCAAGGACAACTGCATGGATTTAGTTCTGTGGTGTGACGCCTTTGCCATCAGCTAACAGTAGTGATGGCCAAAAGCATTTAAAAACAGAAATCCCTAAATTTTACTCTACTCTTATCAGTGCCACCTGTCCAGGGTGTACCCCGCCTCTCGCCCGTATGCCAGCTGGGATAGGCTCCAGCACACCCGTGACCCCTGCGGGGACTAAGCGGTTCTTATCAGTGCTATCTTTTTTGTTAACTCTAATTTAGTGTAACTAACCGTATGAGTCATTTATTTATTCAATTTCACCACTACACCAACTATTAAAACTCAACGCTGTTGAGGTACTTTGGCTGCAGTGTGAGGAGCTGGTGGCACAAACACAGTGGATGGAACAGTGCATCCCCAATTTTTGTCTGTAATAACCTGAGGGATAATTAACCATGAACAAGTGATTCTGGTGTTAAATATTGATGTTTAGAATATCAATATGTTTAGAATATTAATTATATCGATGATGGGAAATGTATTGTGCAGCCCTTCCATCAAATGCTGTACATCAAGGCTTAGTCTAGCTCCACATCCCTTTTTCTCTCTGTAATTATTTTGTGAAATATTTATAAATAGCTTTAATTAAGTGGGCGGGGGCCAGTTTTGACCGGCTTTGTGTTGTGGCATCTGTACAGATGGGTACTGAAATGTTTACTGGCGTTGGAGGCTTAATGGCGAAGACTGAGTGGGAGATGATGGAAACATGCTGAGAGTAATTTATGTGTACTCTTAGTCAGAACAGGAGATAATGTCAAATGCATATTTTTAAGTGATAATTTTTCACAATTAATGATTATTTATCCAGTGATGTCATTATATTTTCCTGTAAAAATTCATTCTCATCATTGGAAAAGACGATAGCTTCGATCATTTCTTTGACTCAATTTTCTTTGACTGATCCACTTTGGAAGAGCGCCCTCTATCTCTCTGCTTTCCCCACCTTTAGTGTTATATGGTTTTTAATTTTATTCATCTCAAAGCAGAATTTTCCTTCTCCTCTGGTTGACCCACCTGGGTCCCTTAGACAGATGTTCTGCCAAAGTGACTCTATTGTAACGGCCTAATTGCTTTAAAGTGGAACCACCTAATGCTTCACTTCACAGCAAAGGTGTCCCCAGTCCATCACCTGGTCTCCGTAGCACTAAATTACTGGAAGCACCATTAATAACTGGTCAATGAGCTGAATCCCTCCATTTCTTGTCACTTCTGTCTGCAGTAAAATCACTTATTCTATTAGGCCCTGGGGAGTTCTGAGTTCAACATACATCATATTTCATTATTTAAGGCTTGATACCACAGTTACATCTCATACTAAAATAAAATTGTATCAGTGCCAATCATTAGTTTCCAGCTGAAACTAATACAGTCTAAAACTTGCTTTAGTAAACCTAACTCTATTAAGGGTAGAGTGTTCAGTTTTTGTTGTCGAGGGGTGTTAATTCAACTTAGTTATTATTGACTGTACGACTCCTTCCAAAATAGTTGTGTAAAATTGACATAAAAACAAAGTACTGATTTGCAAATCTAATGAACCCTATTTTATTTACAATATAACACACAAAACAATTAAACAAAATTGATTAAACTGAGAAAATGTACCATTTTAAGAAAAAAATAAGGTAATTTTGAAACTAATGACAGCAACATGTCTCAGAAAGCCTGGCAGATGCAGCAAAAGGCTTTGAAAGTAAGTGGTACTAGCACTAAATATCTGGAAGAACATTCTGCAATTAATTAGGTTAATTTGCAACATATCAGTAACATGATTCGGTGTTAAAAAGAGCATCTTAGAGAATCAGAGGCTCTCAGAAGTATCAAAGAATTCCAAAATGTTCCTGTTTGCAAAACAATACATGGAAGCTATGGGCAGCTGGCACTTCTCGAAAGGCACCATCAATGTTAAAAGATATATGCAGGTTTTTGGGCAACATGTGTTCCCATTCTGATGATGTCTTTTTGAGGGAAGTCCATGCATATTTCAGCAGGACAGGACATGTCCTGTGTATATAAAAATGTTGAGGGATAGAAATTCTGGGAAAAATTAAAAAAACAATGTATGTACATGTAAAAATAGTTAAGCAAACTAAATATATTCTGGCGGCTGTTGAAGGATCCAGAGGAAACAAAGAACAAATGGGTATAGATTTATATAGCCCTCAAAAAATGCTCTAACCCCTCAGATCAAGTTAAGTTATCCTTCTTTGTAAAAACTATTACAATGTGTGGTGGTTCATTGCTGTGCTATGCTGTGCCATCTTTCATCATACTAAAGTAGTCAGTTAAATAAAACTGACCTGTGACCTGCTGAATTTGTTGCAGTTATGAATGAAAGTGAAAAAGTGTAAGAACGAATGCATTCAAACCATGGCAATGTTCTGAGTGAGGAATTGTGTTTAGCAATGTAATTTGTTCTTTTAAGAGGAGGCAGTGATGCCCTCCAGAGCTTTTTTTTTACTGTGTAGGCTGAAAATATTTAGAGGTAGAACAAATGGTATACAGCTCTCCTGACCTCGGAAGGGATTTATGGTTGAATCAAGCTTGTTTGGTATTTTGTTAAGGCTCGTCAATCTTTGTGGGAGTCATGAGAATGCAGGAGGTCTGGTTTGAGTACCAATGAGGATCTGGAAGGTTACTTAACACGTGTAATAAAAGTGTGCTGTATACTATGTATTTCACACACTGGAAATGGCCAAACATCAAAAATAGGAGACTTGAATATGTGTAACAAAAAAACTTTGTATCAATTATTATTATTAAAAAAAGGTCACTTCTTAAGCTTCCCTGCTTTCTTGTATGTGATTAAACTGATTCCTCTATTTGTGTGATGGATCAGTCATTGTCACCTCCTGTGCTGATTCAGATCATTATCAATTTAGTTTATTAGATAATGATGTAAACACCAGCATTACTTTTTATTTCTATTTTCAGGCATCTCTGATATTCAAAACTGGTTTAACCGATACTGAAAATTGTCCCTTTACTGCATATCATATACTGTAATTATGTATAGAAATATTCTGTGTTGGATCTTTCTTTTAAGTTGTTATCGTATTTGACATTTTTATTTCGTAAGTGGCCCATTTATTGGATTAATATATTTATAGTTTTTTTGTGATTGGTATTCTACTGCACTAGACACAAATTCTCCTTTGTTGCCTGATGCAAACAGACATTCAGTGACAACTGAAGGAATAGGAAGAAAATGAGTTTACAGTTCAATTGAAATAATCTCATAAGTCCTATGATGTGAGTTATCAGAGCAGAGAAAAACCCAGGGACCATTCTGAGCAGCGCAACAGGGTTGGGTGTTAATCACTGATTAACACCCAACCCTGGACTAGAGACCACCAGCAGAACTCTCAATCTTGTTTTGTTTGTTTATTATTATTATTATTATTATTATTATTATTATTTTGTTTAGTATGGTATTTCCTTCATAACATACACATTTGTGAGGGCCAGTGGTGCTCCGTTAGTTGGGCCAGATGTCTCTTTTATGCAGGGGCCCCACTGTCATCTGATACTATGGAGCTGCCATACCTACTGTATCCTCTGCCCATACACACATGACGCTCTTCCATATCATCTGCTGTATGCCACTCTTTCAACATTTTGTAAGAGGTACATAAACGTGAGAAATGATATAAGGAAGTATTTAGAATGTGTGAGGAGATGTGGAGAACATAGAAATCAATTCAAACGCTGTCATGATGCGATGTTCATTTTAAGATATTTGACAAGGTGTTGATTCTAAATACAAGATATGCACATAATGGAGATTTAGCATACACCTGCTATAGGCACGTGAGGTGGGTGGTTTCCTGAGTTTAAATAATAAATAGCGCTTTTTAGACACAAGACTAAAATTGTTATGGCGTGCTCAGAATTCATACATAGGGCTGCACATAGCAAGAACACAATGCTTTGTGACCTGATAGAGTTCTTTGGAAGTTTGTGTGAGTCAAAGCCTGTTTACTTGCAAGGAGACATTAATTGTGACTCATCCAAACTCCACCAAATTCAGTTTGCACTGTGAATGTCCAGCTGAAGCTGGAGGTTATGCTTGTAGGAACCTGCCAATGCTCTCTGCAGTTCGACCCCCTACACTTTATGATTCTGGCTCTATCTTGAATGAATTCACTGATCATATGGGGAAGTGTTTTGTTCCCAGTTGCAACAATTCAAAGATGCAAAAAAATGTTTTAACTTCAGTAAAACAGCAGCTGAGACTCATGGGTTATAGTGCTTAGAGTTGTCCAATGCCATGAAGTGAGTGAAGAAATGGATTTCAGGGAAAGTATCTAGGCACATTTAGAGTGGCTCAATGTAATACAAGCAGTTGCTTTATGAAATTATCATATGATTTTAAAAAATTGAAAACTTATGTTATAACTTTGATTTAATATAAGTTTTAGTGGGTAAAATGCTTCTGGTACTAGTGTTTCCCTCCACTATGTAGTTTTGGTACTTAAGTACTCTACATCAGCTATTTCACACTGGCTCAAAACCTGAAATCTTTCTTTTTTAAAAATTAAGCTGTCAAACCTTAAACCTTTGGTTTGCCTCATAGGACAGGAATCCATTAAAACTGGAGTTGTGGAAAAAGATCATAGAAAATACAAGGAAGATAGAAGGCAAAGCCTTTTGTACAGCAACTGTACTTCCTTTCACTATTTCCACTATTTCCACTCTCTCTCTCTCTCTCTCTCTCTCTCTCTCTCTCTCTCTGTCTCTGTCTCTGTAAGTCATTCACTGGTGGTCAGCCTAGCACATAAACCTGCACATGGAGCTACAGAATACAGACAACAGCTATGTGTTCTGTTGTCTTGTACACTGATGTTCAAAGATGCACAACCACACACAAACAAAAAGCGTGTGTGCATTTTACTCTGTTGAGCATAGACATTCCAGACACATTGTGCATTTTGTGCAGTGATGTTTTAAAGGCTGATGCTCTGTATTGTAATGTACTTCAGCAGAGATCCATTACTGTAAGAGTTGCTGGGTGGTAGAGATGTTTTGGCTTTCACTGGGGCTGCGCTGTGGATAACCACACCTGGAACTGATACTCCAGTTAGGAGTTGGGGCTAAGGCAGCTAGAACAAAAGTAGTGTGTGATAATGACTAGGGATGCGCCAATCCCTCATTTTCAGTTCCAATACCAATACCTAGACTTATAATATTTCCTGTGCATATATTACAAGTAACCATCGTACTCGGCAATGTAACAAGCTTGCACTGAAACTATCACATCATTCAACCAGTGCATTATGTTATCTAAAAAAACTTTAATTTCGGGTGATTAGAGTTGCAGTTTGCATTCAGTTGTGAATTTTTTGGATGAAGTGCAGTGTTAAATTTCTTTCAGGTCAAATATTAGTATGAATGATTATTGTGATCTGATCTTACCAAATGATGTGTTATGGTTTGTGTTGCGTTTTGCTTTTTTTTCTGCATCTTTTTCCATGAACAATGCGCACTCTCTTTACCAGGAATTTTGAAGATGAACTCCAAAGATCAACTGAAGATTAACCCAAACCGAGACCTGATTTAATGTCAGATGTTTGCATCAAACAGCTACTCTATTGTTGTGAGACAGGTAGGGTAGCTAGTGTCATGGTAAAGAAAATACATTATAAATGACAGTTAACAGAAACAGAATTTCTGAAACAGTACATATAAGTAAGCATACTCTCTTCACCTCGTTTTTGCCAGCAGTGTAGATCCATTCCTTGCAGTAACCTAACCTTATGTAATTGGAATTTTTGTGGTGAATTAAAGCATTATGTAACATTGCCAGACTTCAATTTGGTTTAGAGGCATCTATTTCTCCGTTATAAACTGTAGTTTGTGAGACTGATCTTTGCCTGCACTGTGAGGCAATTACCCTGACAGAAAAGGATAAGTGCAGGGTCTTAGGAAGATTGAGAACTGGAAAACAATATGGGTGGCATCACATAATTCGCCCTTATACTATAACACTGTCTGGGGTAAAGCCCCATGTAATACCTCTAACATGTCCTCTATCAGACTATCAGGCATCAAAACTCTGTCCTGATTGGTTCATGGTGGGATCATGAAAATGAAGAGCATTAACTCTCCTCTCTTATTCTCGGGGTCAAACTAAGCTGCTGCAGTAGTCATGATAAATGCTGATTCAGCACAGATTATGATTCCTAACAAGGTGGATTGTTTAAAGACTTAAACCAACAACAGATAGATAATTGATTCCATGTTGAGGAGGGATGATTGTTTTTTGATCTATAGATTGTTTGCACTCGAGATGCATTCGTATTAACGGATTGTAGAGATGGACTGAGCAGACAAGTGGAAAAAATGAGACAAGGAGGGGTGAAGGGGAGAGAGGAGAGACAGCAGGAGATTGAGCTGGACCTTTTCATTTGTCCACAGCTGGTGTATTTTGTCAGAATCCAATACACAATTATCACAGTGTCCTGTTCAGTCCTCTGTGTCCTTTGCCATGTGATCTCTGAAGAAGAGAGGATTATGTGAAAGAGGGAAATGTGAGTTAACATATGTCTCACTGAACATGCATGTTCGTTTAATTTAGCAGCTCATAATTAAGTTCCCACCAAAGGTTCTGAGAGACAAAGATGATGTATTCAAATAGTTTTGTTGAAATCTGCTGCCAAATGGTATAAAAGCTTGTACATTAGAAAAGATGAAACCACTATGCCAAATATGTTTGGCACATTTGGTAACTAACGTGATCAACTACTAAACTTTATTTAATTCATAATAAGTTTAGTTCTAATTTACTTTACAAATAGTAAAAACGTCTTGAATCTATTAATTTATACTGATTTGCTTTTTGCTTTGCTGTATTTAGCCTTTTAGCTATTAGTTTATCTTAAATTGTTATTTATCATGATCAATTTTTTATTCAAGAACTTTGTTATAGTACTCACTCTCAAAAAAACAAAAACAAACAAAAAAACACT
Source organism: Helostoma temminkii (assembly GCA_900302695.1). Classification (NCBI taxonomy): domain Eukaryota; kingdom Metazoa; phylum Chordata; class Actinopteri; order Anabantiformes; family Helostomatidae; genus Helostoma; species Helostoma temminkii. The sequence goes on from OMLM01002775.1 coordinate 39,653, forward strand.
AATGCAGTTTATGAAGACAACAGGACTCATCAAGAATATAAACATTTCTTAAATTTAAAAAAAAAGAATAACTGGGGAATTGTTCCACCAGTGCAAGCTTATAAATACACTAGGTAGATACAGTGTTCCTCTCACAGGGTGTGTCATGCATCTGCCTTTAGTTCTTTCATACAGAATAACAAATCTGTGTGTGGTGTGTGTGTGTCGCATGCCAGGCTAATATGGCCAGCAGCCCGGGTTTAAATGCAGGCCTTGCCCTCAGCTTGTCACCCCATTAACCTGACCTGAGTGCTTCTTTGAGTGTGTGGGTCTGCTCTGAGGCTTAGTTAGCATGCTGAAATATACCTGCAGCCCTGACGCTGTTTTGTGCAGATTTTGTTCTGTCAGTGTGTGTGCATGCATGTGTGTGCCAGGTCAAGTGTTGGGGAGATGTAACTGTCTCTGTGATGCCAAAATTGTGTGACTACTCTTATGCTTTATTACCTTTACTCTCCAAGCACAAGGCTATTAGCTCACCCAGAGTTATTACACCTTACCCAGACAAACATACACACGCACATAAAAAGATGCACTTACAATACACTGCCGCCAAATTTAATACACAGTGCTGTCAAACACAACAGAATACAGAATCTTCATTTTGGGTTGGTCTGCTTGCGTCTCTGTGGGACATTTTCTCATTTGCATCTCATGCATTCAGTCGGTGCATTGTGAAAGCAGCTGGATATCTCCTTTGCCTGTGGTTTTAATATATCAACACTTGATATTCTGCTTTGACCTCCACCGTCTGATATCAGTGCCTGCTTGTCTGAAGAGCCCATCACGCTGTAAGAGGCCCCTGCCCTCTCTCAGCTCTGTGGGGAGGGGAGGAGATTTCATGGGAGCAATTGCTCTGGTAATAGCTCAGTGCACAATCATTTGGCCCCCCCAGTGCAGCAATTACACTATTCACCATTATATTGTACGCTTTTTTGTCAGGCTCTGTATAAACGGTGGTGAAACACACATGTGGGCAACCACAACATGTCTGCTTACAGTTATACAGAGGGAAACCAGGTTCAATCAAAATAATGAAACAGTTGATTGATACTTATCATTACTCTTGATTAATTATATTATTATTGGCCTTATAGTAATACTGCTGATTCTCAAAGGCTTTGTAAACAGAAGAGGAACTTATTCTGAAAGAAACTTTTGACAGAAATAATAAATAGTAAAAAAAATTCAGTTTAAAGTCAAGGTTAGCAGTGGCTATACACATTGTAGGTTATTGCACATATTTTCATGATGCACATTAAAACATGTGCACCTGTGTTTTCTGTGTAATCCTTAGCCTACACATGACACACAGTTGCACTAGTCTGTGTCCACTTTAGAAAGTAGCATTTTCATCATATTGCCTCCCTAGATTGGCACATCCTGGCTGCTGATTACCTCTTCTGTCTATATGAGAGAACCAGCCAGCGTCTAATCTCCATCAGTGTCTGCGCTGGATCAAAAGTATGGAAAAAGAATGGCAAAGGCTGCAAACATGTTTAGGGTTGCAATAATTTGTATACAAGTGAAGCAGTTTTGAGTCACACTTGAAAGAGACGTGATACCTGATATGGGAACTGGTACTGGTGTTATGACATTACGAATGCAGACATTATACCTAAATCATAAACGCTGTACAGATCTGCAGTTCTGCAGAGAAGCTGTTGGTGTGTACCTGAAGCATGTAATAAATGCAAAGCGATGCAGTCGTCAGGCTCATTATATCATAAAAGCTCTTTGTTGGCACTCAGCGTTGCCGTCACCCACTCCCTACAGTGAGTCATGGTGTCAGTCTACTTCCCTGCTATCATGTAACAGTATCAGAGTTTAGCTTTCACTGAATGCTTCACATGTGAGTTGTGGGTGTATTTCTGTCTTGCGGAAAGGAAGGTTCTGGTTTGAGTGTGTGAGCAGGTCATGTGAGGACAATGACTTAATGTACCTGACTAAGTTTAATGTGCAGTGTCCGGTAATATATGCTATGAAGTAATCTGTCCCGTGTTTAGAGTGTTACAGTATTGTATGGATTTTAAATCTTTAGAAATGTTTGACATCACAATGCATAATTTGCAGGTCAGGTCTTGGAGAAATATAAATTATTTGGTCAAAGTCTTTTTAATCACGTTTTTAATTGAATATTAAATACAATTAACAAATGAACACACACAGAAGGAACAGCATAAATATAGCTATACTAAATTATGTCAGGTGAAACAAATTTAGTCTGCTGTTTCCCCAAGTGATCCAGTAAGTCATGAACACGTCTCACCTAAACAGAATGTCTTACACCTGTTTTCCTATGGTAACAAACCATTTATGTTGTGAAATGGGTCTATTCTCATTTAATTATTAAGACTCCTAAAGGATTGTATGATTTATTATATATATTTATTCGGGGAGAGATTCCTAATGTTGATGATGGATCTTTTTCAGGTAAGACTTTTTTTATAGTGCCACAGGTGTAGATAAAAGTTTATAATGGCTAAAATCCATTTAGTTGCTTTAGTGGCTCATTGCCACAGCACATTGTTAATGTTTTAGTTACTCTTGTGCTTTTGCTCTAAAAAAAGCCCATATTATTCATAGTTTCTTGTGCTTTGTGTGTAACTTCTACAGTATGAGACAGAAAAGGCTACACACTTGTTTCATTCAGTCATTGATGGATTGAGCATTTAGTGCCTCCGCAGTTGCTGCTGCAGCAGAGGGAAACGTTCAGTAAAAGTTCCTATACGTCTTACTGACTTTCAATGCGATGACTCTGAAACTGGAACAAGTGGACTAAAAGCGTTGATTTAATGACGACAGTGCTGCCCACAGGCTCTATATCAAGTCTGGCTGAGTAAGGCTTACCTAGTGTGTTCTCAATGTGTGTTCCTGTGTGTGCATGCGCGTGTGTGTTTGATGCTTGTGGTTTAAGAGCCACTCACATTTAAGTGGTTCAGTATGAAGGATCTGTGGAACGCCATAGACCTCCCTTTCCTGTCTGTCTCATGGTCATGCAAAAATACCATGCAGCTGGTCTTATGACCAGCTGTCTCTAAAAGATACACACTGATAAAGTGTCAGAAGCAAAGAGATGTACTTTTATATGTTCTATCTTTGTTGGATAGAGTCAGAAGAAGAGAGTGTTCTTGGAAATGACAGCTCACATCTTTGTGCCTTGTTTTTCTGGAGGATATTAAGTTAATTAAACAGGATTAGGAACAAACCAGGGAACATTCTGCTGCTTATTCCTCCAGTTCTACCTTTTCTGTCAGTCACACACCTACGTCACATCTCATTTCTTCTATCTTCCTATAAACTTTGGATTACAGTATGTTGGAGCACCTCAAGCTGCTGGATGCTGATAAAGACTTTCTTTCAAAAGACACTGTCTGTCCTCTAGATTAGTTTTGTCTTCTATTTTCCCTCTTTGATTTAGGATGTGTAATTATATCTTCTTATATAAAAAGTGCACCAAAGTTTGACCGACTGGTTCAAGGTGGGGACATTATTAGATATAATACTAATTAGCTATGTATAACACACACACACACACAGCTAATCAGCTTATCTCTTGAAAAACAGTCTGCAAGGACCTTTGTCTGGAACAGTTTTTAATGTATGTGGAATTATATCAGCTAAGGAAAGGCGAGAGTTCCTTTTCCTATTTTAAGAATTATATATCAAAAATTTACTTTATAGCAGGAATCGTCTTCATAAAGCAGGTAGTTTTTGTCTACTGTAGGATGCAATCAAACAGAAAAATGGATTAAGTTGTTACCTTTTTTAAATCCTTCATCCTACAAACACATGCATATGCTCATATGCATATTATAGACTTCATGAAATGGTGGATTCCCAGAAAATCATCACTTCTGGTAAAATGGTGAATCTTTAATGCTGATCTCATCCTGCTGAAGAAATACAACTCAGACCAATAAAACCATCACACATCGTTGAGACATTGCGCCCGTCTGTCTCTCAAATCAAACAACCTTGTTATGTTCCCTTACTGTGTTACACTGTTTCATTAGGAAATGAAAAATTAGAACAAAGACATAATGACTTCATGGGTCTGTTAGACATATTGTCTACAGTATGTGTTGTGCATATTATAATACTTTACAATATAATAATTCAAGGAAGCTAATGTAAAAACTAATTTCTAAGGTTTTAATCAGCCTTGTGTTTTTATTTATAAAATAAATGTCTTGCATATTAAACTTAATGTGGGACACTGTATTGGTATGCAGTGTATGGTGTCTGCTGTACTAAAGTGTTACTGTGCCTCATACTGTAGTGTCTTGACAACCTTCACAGCAAACTGAATATGACCCATAAAGGTGCAATAATGCTGCTCCTGTCCACTTTGTAATGTGCACTTCTGCTTTTCATTTGGCTCCGACTTTATTTATGGCTACGCATACATAGTCCTGAGCCATACCCCTTCACTGTGTCTGTATGAGGAATATGGAGCATGATTTTGTGAGGCACGTGTGTATGGATATCAGTATGGTATGTCATAGGCCCCTTTTTTTTATCTGTGTACCCTGTGCCTTGTGTCTCTCTAAATGCACCCAGGAGAAGTAGGCCAAGCTCTCAGGCCACTGTTTGTCGATGAATTCGATATCTGTGCCAGGGCAGAACATCCCCTCCACACGGACCACTCCGTGTCAGGCCATTAGGATCCACCAGCAATGGATTAGGCTGCGTCAGTGTGGGCCATAAAATTATCATCACCTCATTGCAGTAGAGACCAATTGTCAAAACAGACAAATGCTCACATACACACATATAGTAGGCAAACAACATGAAACTGACACGTCTGTAAACACACACATACATGGTCCACTCTCAGAGTTGATAAATTATTCAGACTGAAGCTTATATGGTGCAGGAGAGCAACACGATTCTCTACTGGGTAGTGTAGTAGCGATAGTCAAAGCTTAATTAGCACTAGATAATCACTGTTATCAAACACAATGACGGGGAGAGAGGAACAGAGATCAATGGCCCACAAGTAATCAGATCTATATGACACTGTCATGCAAAGTTTGTTTAAATATAGAAATACGCTACTAAGATAGTGTTTGTTACTGATTAATTTATGACTCATTCATTTTTGTTAAAATATTCAGCCAAATATGACATATAAACATAATGACAAGTCTTCTAAAAAATTACGTTCCTATACAACTAAACTGCAAACTTCATTACGTTTTTGTAGAGAATGGAATCATTGTGTTGTCTGGCAATGTATTTTGTGAGTGAATGAAAAGTTGTTTTTCCTCAAAGAAGAACTTTAATGTTGTCTTTATCAATCAGTCAGTAATTTCAGAAATGAATAATAAATAAAACCGACTGTATGTATATTTTGTTAATTAATCAGTATATTTATATATAAATAAATAAAACCTTTTTCCTTTTCTGTGTTTTCTCGTCAAGATGCATCAGTTTGTTTGGATTTCAGATGAAAGTGGGTAATTTCAGACTACTCTGAGTTATTGACTAAAGATAAGATATGTTTCCCTAAGGAGTCTCTCTCTAACAGCATTTCAAATGTTGTCTCCCTGTGTTTATAACCTTCATTACCTGGCAAGACTGATCCTAGTGTGTAATCTGGTCTCAGGTGTGTGTGGTAGATAAACACTTTTTTTTTTCTGTTGCTATATCACACCTTTTGTCCTCACTCTGCTGGACGAGTTCTGCTGTGCCCCTCGTGATCCCATTCCAGATTTTCCCGTTGGCCAGAACAGGGTCAGGAAACATTCATTTAAACTGAATCAATGTGTCAGTGCAAATATTGAGCTAAAAATGAGAGATAGACTCTAAGATGAAAACTAGCTTCTAATGTGAATCTCTTAGCATCATCGTACATGGACTGCAGATGTAGACACATTTAAAGTGCAGTTGGAGTGTGCATAGCAGACATGTTACACTCATGCACACTGGAAATCATGATGTTGTCCTCTTAACACCAAGAAGAATAGCTCCTTTGTTTGTTGCATTTGAATGTACAACAACTTATTATCAAATGCTTGGTCAGTTTTGGTTCACACATACTTTATTCTGAGTAAAATTTGTAACAACTTGTTAACAAATGTTAAAAAGATTCAGTACCAGGTTGAACATGAAAC
>OMLM01002775.1:45827-74701 GCA_900302695.1 Helostoma temminkii
AAACGATTATACTACACTATTACCAAACTGAACACACACACACACACACACACACACACACACACACACACACACACTCTTTCTTTTTGTTTAATTAGCTTAGTTGGCTATCTGACACACAGAGATGAGTTGGTTTATAGCAAACAACATTTTTGCCCCCCTGAATATTGTGTTATTCTGCATCTGCTCTTCTGGAAAAATGTAAAGTCTGGTGCTGAGCCACTGTCTGCCACAAGACACCTCAGAATCAGAGCCACCGTGCAGCATGCTGATTGGTGACACTGACTTACTGCAGTGACACCTGGTTCCCTTCAATTTCAACAGAACTGGTGCCTTCAATTTACACAACACAGTAACAAAGTAACTTTCCTTTTTCAAAATATTTATCATTTACTTGCACTACATAAAATTACTGGCAAAGCACACCTTCAATTACATTGACTGGCAAACAAGAACTGCTAATTGCTTATTTACTACTAAAAATGCGAACTTGCCAAAATATAAACCCAAACAAACAAAAACAAAACAACATTGAAAATAAAATAGAGCTTGACTGATAAGTCTTCATAATTTGTTTCCAAATACTCATATGTTGGTGTATATGTTGTCTTTTATCACACTGGTGAAGACATTTTTGACCAAACCTGTTTTTACACTGAAAGTCGCAGCGAAAATGATTGCTTTGGGAGGTGCGAACAATTAACCACATATGTACTGGAACTGATTGGATAAACTCACTGACCATGGCAGGTAGTACTAAAATTACATTCCTTCTTTAGGAGAATGAGTTATAATCCAGGTATTATCAATATAATAGAAGATTAAGGTGATCATGTCATTAGATATCCTGCAGCCGTGATGCTGCCCCTCTAATTTGTAAATTGGCTTGTGTGGTCTGTTCAGATCAAACTGCGGGAAGGAGGAAACATCTAGACATTCCCAGTGGGTGTCTGTTCTCTGAAGTGTGTGCTCTGTGTTGTATATTAATGATTTAATGTGTTATTTTAATTAGCTGCCTTTCATACACGCAGACTCTAGCAAAGACAGCAGCACATTAAGACACTTAATCACACAGCATGGTAGATGTCGGCATAGCTGGTCAACAATTTCCTGGCGAAATGATCCACAATATTCGTGCAAGTGTCGAGAGGAAGCAATAACATTATCTGCTGATCTCCTTCTTGGACTTATTTGATAGTTTGGTTGTTGTCGTGCATATTAACACCATAAGAAACCTGCATTTGCCGTTATCATACCTAGAACCCTGAATATTCTTATTACACACCAGAAACAAGAATAATGTGGAAAGCATCCTGGCTACAGTGTCTGTCTGCCATGTGTAACATGTCCCTAGATAATATAAAAATGATCTGTGCACTACCCAGGGACACAAAATATTAGCAGAAAGCCAGACATATAATAGTAGAGAAATACTTACCTCCCCACTGGTATTATGTTGCTTCACTGGGGGTCCATACATTTACTGTACAGTAAGCACAGAACCATAGGATCAGTGATACTATTTCAACTCTCAGCAGAGTCAGCAGAGAAGGTATAAAGCAAAGCAGCTGAAATGTCCTTCAGAAAAATGGTTCTGGTTCTGTTCTGCACTCTGGCCTCTCTGTGCACAAAGGCAAATGAAAAGGCAAATAACGGCAAATGCTGTCTCATTAATTGTTTATGTAAAACAGCATATACATCTATATTTTCTAAACTAGTCAAGGAGGTGCAGTCTATGGTACCTGGCTGCTGGCAGGAGCTTTTATTGAGCCTGCTCAGTGACTTTTTCAACCATTTGAATCAGACCCAATTAAAACGGTCAAGCAGTTGAATTCACAGACTGGACTTATTTCATGTTCTAACTATATTACAGATTGCAGTTTAGGAATCCACTTGTATAATATCATAAAGCCACTGAACCAATTGGCTCCAACAGTAATGGCATTTTGGTCCTTGGTGTTTATTGAGTTGGAACTCAACTCAAAAACTTAAAACTTAAAAAGAAAGCTTTTTCAGTTTAGGCGTTCTACATGAGTAAGCTAATTTGATGATCATATCAGGGCACTAATGGCTTCACTAAGGCTACATTCAGGCTGCAGGTCTTAATGCTTAATTTGTATTTTTTGCTGGGATCTGATTTTGTGTGTGTGTGTGGCTGTTAACATTATTGTTTCAATGTGATGTATATCAGACTCCAATGTGAACTGGCCATGGCCGTGACCCACATTTTAGCTCTTCAAATAGCGTGACATCTAAAATGCAGATTTACGTGTACGTTAACTCTCTTAGCCACATCAAATTCATATGCGGGCAGTTGCAAAGATTGAATTTCATGTGCTATAAAGACTGAAAATTTGGAGGAGAATAGTAGGATAATAATGTCTGTTCACCATCAGACAATAAATATGTCTTTGATTTAGCTATATAATTGTATCTATCCATTAATATCTGAGTGTATTAGCTCATTAAGTGCAAAACTATAAATCAGTACTCAGGACTGCTTTGTGTTTTATGACAGTATGCATTTTTTAGTTTCTTATTTATAGTTCTTATATTTCTTATTTGTTTATCCCAAAATGATCATTCCTGTGTGGTTGTTTTACCTATAAACATCGTTTTTCAATTGACTTCACAGAAAATGTGTTGTATCACAATACATATTTATTGCACTGCATCCCACTGAGTATACCTTTAGAGCTTTTTTTTCTTATTGAGTTATTATGTTGGTATTTCGGGCGGCACGGTGGTGCAGTGGTTAGCACTGTCGCCTCACAGCAAGAAGATCCTGGGTTCAATTCCTGGAGTCAGCCAGGGTCTTTCTGTGTGGAGTTCGCATGTTCTCCCCGTGTTTGCGTGGGTTCTCTCCGGGCACTCTGGCTTCCTCCCACAGTCCAAAGACATGCGGTTAGGTTAACTGGTGACTCTAAATTGCCCGTAGGTGTGAGTGAGAGTGTGAATGGTTGTTCGTCTATATGTGGCCCTGCAATAGACTGGCAACCTGTCCAGGGTGTACCCTGCCTCTCGTCCGTATGCTGGCTGGAATTGGCTCCAGCACACCCGTGACCCGGGGACTAAGCGGTTCAGAAGATGAATGAATGTTGGTATGTGATTATTTTCAGGGTGTTTTTAGTTATTGAGGCAAAGGTTTCCCTCTGCGATAAATGTTTCATTTATTTTATTTTTTTATTCTTGAATATTAGTATTACTCAGAAGAAAGTTTGTTTTGATTGTTTCTCCTTCACAACATTGACATAAGTCAAGAATACTCTAGATAAGATAAGGTAGAAGTATCATTATCACAATCTGCTATCAAGAGAAGCCTCCATGAATATAAATTAGAGGCTGATATTGAAAAATCAATCTGGCCAATAGGGCAATATAATAATTACAGATAATGAGACATGCAGAAAATTGGCAAAACTAAATAAACCTATATTAATTTATTATGCATAAATATTAAAACCTAAATTAAATTGTGCAGCCTTTCCTTTTCTTTTGCTGAAACAAAAAAAACCAAAACATTTGTAGGTGAAGCTTCATGGATGTAGCTAACAGCAGTGACGTTACTGGTATGTGAGCTGATTTGTTGAAATGTGTTATGTAAACCATTTATGATACTTTAGATGCAATTATTTGGCAAATTATTTAGTTTATAACATTTTTGGGACTTGTGTTATCAATATGTATAAGATATGTAGAGTAAAAAGAAAATGGTGTTTAATCCTGTTCACATGCTTATTAACCATGTGCTCAGTTCCTGATATGTAAATTAGCCACGTGGTCGCCAGGGCTGTCCTGATAATAATATTAATCCATTCTGAAAAACATCAGATTCTTTGGACAAATACTTTTAAGTATGTAAATAGAAGTACTTTGCTTAAAATGGCTGTAATTCATAAATGGTAAGTGCCATATTTTTATGAAACCTTGGTTGCTATATTTCAAATATATTGTGGTGCTGTACTGTATAAATTAAAAAAAATCTGAAAAATCTCCCAATACTTCCGGACCTAACTGTATGTAGGTCCTGAGAAATTGTCTTTTTTGTCTCATGACCCTTTTCTAAAATTCATTTCAGTTTCACTGGAGGATGGGCATTTCTAGCTGAAACACAAGTCAACATTGGCTGGGATCTATATGAGAAATATTCGAAGACCCTTATGCCAACATTATCATCATACAGTTTATCCAGTCATGCTGTGACCGTTTGCATTTGGCACTTTGAGTTGATTTGTGCACAGCAAGGGAGGACTGTTCGAAGGAATTGAGACAATCTGTGCCTATGGGTCTTACACACTCTCCTGAGGTTTAAGGCATTTTTTGTTGAGATGGAGAATCGTGAATTGAAACCCCAAGATATTTAAAATAAATCTTATATCTTAGATATATTTACCACAATCTTTGTTTGACAGAACACGTGAGATGTCAATACTGAGCCCTTTTCAAACATAGGAAACAAACCTTCATCTGTCTGCTAAAGTGATGGCTTTCTGTCATTTTTAACATTGTTGTTCTTCTTTTCATTCAGATATACCCACAGACATGGTTGAGAGAGCCTTGTGTAATATTTAATATGAAAGGAAAATTAAACAATACATCAAGTGAACCTGACCAGGAAGTGTCAGCTTCATATTTGTTTTTTCAGAAATAAACCTGACACATTCAGATTCTGTCAGATTATTGGAAAAGAGTGCATGTCTGAAAGAGCTTAAGATCTAAAAACAAACCTTTCTAATTCACTGTAGTTATTACTGTACTTATGTAAAGAAACACAGATGTCTTAGTTTTATCTACTTTAACTGTATAGGTATCACATTTTTATATTCTGTTGAATATTTTTGATTGTTGCACTTCAGTCTGACAAAGACCAAAATCAATAGAAAAATAAGATGTTTTATTCACTTTTGTATTTTATAATTTGTTCTACCTCATCATTAACGGCATCGTTATGGTGATCAGCTTTTGTTTTGTTGTTTTTTTTTTAAGTCATTTAGAAAAAACCTGCTGCATAAGCTAAGTAGAACTCCCTAATTTCTTTTGGTTCTCACAGGGATAATCTCTCTTCTATTGATTTTAGCTGTTCTGTTTTCTTAATCTTATCTTAAATTAAAAAAAAGACTTAGACATTAGACTTCAGTTTACTAAAAAAAGAGGCCAAAACAAAGACACTTATGAGCAACACAAAATTTCCTTTGTGTGTGGAAATTATTCACTTGTTATGGCTTGTTTTCTGCTTATATGTTGCTTACTCATACAGTAAATGCAGAATATGTGCACTGTTGTAGCAATGCTTAACCCCAGGCATGCAGACTAATATACTGTATATATTTTTGTCACATGAGAGAGCCAAGAAGGAGATAATGAAACATTAAGGCAGTTTTAGGCAGGCTGGCGTAACTGTGGCTAATTTCAAGATGCACATTGAGCACAAACGATTTCTTCTGGACTCTGAGCCAGAATTCTCCATCGCTTGGTTGGTTGTAAAGAGAGGCAGTGTTGCTCTAATTTCCCTTAGAAAAGAAGTCTTGTACAGGGCTCTCATTAAAAGCACTGTCAGGAGCTCTTTGTACCACTTATTTTAAATATTCACAGTACATGATCTAATATTCTCATAACTGAAAATCAAAGTGACATATTCACACATCGATTTTCCACTACATCACTGTGCTTTGCAGGCAGGAGGATGCCCATTTTTCTCCCTCAAGTGATTTAATGCTGGAATAAGCAGGAGATGTCATGAATCAAATTGAAATGTCTGAAAGAGACATTTGAAGCTCCCACAGGGCATAAAAAGCAGTTTGAACTGACTGTGTTTTTATTTCATTTCTAATAGACTGTTTTTGTTGACGATTCTGTTGTTGCTCAAAGACATTTTTAACATGCATTCATGTTTTACTTTGACGTAATTTTCTGTACTGAAACAGTAAAGCTTAAAGATCATTCTGGGATTAACTGCAAGCAAAGATACCCATGAAATTTCTGTAACTCTAATCATGCAGTTTTTAATCACAGAGGTGGAAAATCTGTTCATCAATCTTTTTTATAATATGTTTCAAATGCAAAGGTTGGCAGATGTGTTGCATAACAGGTTGTTCCTCTGTTGCAGTGACGTTTTGTTCACTTTCAAAGCTGAGAATGTGTGTTGATGTCACCGTGTGTGTCTCACAGTACAGTGTGTCTGCTAGGATGTACTGTGATTTATATTTAGCAGATTACCTGGCAAAGTAATTGGGTTTTGCAGAGGTATTAGCTGTGTGTTATTTGATTGGCTGTGATCATCTAATGGTGAGTCACAGTAGATGACATGTGTCCTGTTGAGTCACATCTCTGAACTTGCACACTAAGCTTATTTCAAAAGGCCACTACTGACACAGTGGTACCATTATGACAATAAAGTTGTAGCCTTTCTTGTAACTCTGCTAAGCTGCTGCACACACATTTGGGTTTTTTCTTTTTTCACTTGTCGCTGGTTGTGCAGTACAGAACTTTACTTCAAGAAGTATAAAAATATTATTTGAGTTCTGACTTTAAAGTCAGCCACACATCAGTTCTGTGCAGAAATGCCACTGATTTCTGTGGTCATGAGCTCATGTCATGGATCAGCAGACAGTGAAAGAGTGTCATGTGATCAGGCGAGTCCATGTTTCAGCTTGTTTTGAGGAAAAACACATTTTTTTCTGACTTTAAAGTCAGAATTTAAATAATATTTTTATGGTGGCCCTAATCTGCTCCCATGATTTTGGCTCTGTACACCATTACAATTAACTTGTTCTTTATTTGAGTATACTTTAAAGTATGTAGTACACACAAAGACTTTATCTGCTCAGCATCCCGTGGTCATCTTTGTCTGATTCTGTTCTTCATGATGCACATTATCAATAGGAGACAGATCAGACAGTCAGGCACATGCAATATTTAAGTGAAGCCACAATGTCTTCACAGGCAAGACGCTGCCTTGCTGCCAGTTTAATGTATATCTGTGCAGAATCCCAAAATATATGTTTTGCCTTAAAACAAGCTGAAACTTGGACTTGCCTGATCACATGATACTCTTCCACTGTCTGCTGATCCATCTGACATGAACCAGAGAAATCAGTGGCATTTCTGCACAGAATTGATGTGTGGCTGCCATATTCAACTGTGGTTTCCATGCTTGGCCTTTACACACTGATATTTCCATTTAGTCATTCAATCGTTTCACAATATTATGTAATGTAGATGGTGAAAGACCTAAATTCTTTGCAGTCTTGTGTTGAGAAATATTCTTAGAAGTGATTGACAGTTCTCTGTGTTGGCGTATAATAATCTGTGATTTAGTCCTTCACAAGTATTTTTATAGGACTCGACTCATAATATTCCTTTTCCATTCTGCATTGCTAAGTCTGATTACTGGCTGATGTTGTGACCTTCACATTACATCAGATTTTCCTGTCTTTGCTTGATTTGTCTTGTCACTGTCTGTTGGTCATACATATTGTTTAGTGTAACAAAAAACATCACCATCTATAACCTAATTTATATATAAATGTGATATATTTAAATATCACCTTTCTACATTATAGTGTGTTTAATTTTAACGTGAAAATGAATGATGGGTTATGTGTTTACAAATCTGTCACAGAGAACCTGGATCTGAAATTCAAGCTTTTTATGAAAACGTACAAGTTGTTGTTTTTTAACACGGAAAAGTAAATGTTTTAAGAAACATCATTAATTAGCATCTCATGTGTTACTAATATAACATTAATGAGCTCTATAATCTGTGACAGTACGACAGCAAGCCAGAATGCATAAAACCAGGACCCTGAAACCAAAGCAGCTGTAAATGCAATTAAACATCGTTAATTTTATTATTTACACTTATAATTTTCCTACTGTGGCATGTCAAAATGTCTGCTGTGAAAACAGCCTATTTAAGGAGCTTAACCACTGTTTAACTGCAGTATCATGGTGTAATTATTTATAATGTGATTAAAATTAACCACATTTTAATAAAATTTTAAATAAGATTTGAGTGAGCTGAGGTATTTTTTCAGTTGCCCTATTTAAAAGACATTTAATCCCTATTTGAAGATTTCTTTACCTTTTCTCATGTTGGAAGTTACATAAGTTAATTGTATTGTCTTTCATTTAGATTAACTGACGAAACGACCCGACAAAGCGGAAATCATTTTTTGACCTACCTCTCTTATCAATTTTCCTATGTGCTCTGCTTTATCTGATTCATAGATTTGAAAGGTTTTCATATCGTGTAAGGTTTCCTGCAGGTTTAACCAGACTTCAACTGATATGCTTTCCTCTACTTTGGATACTGTTTGGATTCTGTATTAATAGATATTACATAAATCAGAAAGTGTTCCAAATATGAAGCACATTCAGATTTATGATGATCCAACCGCTGAATAAATAGTGTTCACATGATCTTGTTTATGTAATCACTGTAAATGCTGGAGAGAGCAGTTTTCTTTGCGTTAACGAGAAGAGTTATTAAGATGTTATCAAGGTTTCATCTACTGTATAATCCTTTCCTTTACCCCCTTTCTCTGTTTCTCTCTCACACACACACACACATCTTGTGAGCTAAATAGCTGTTGGCAAATGAATGTGAGCAATAATATGCTTCAACAGCCTGCTTAATTATGTGATGGTTAATTAAACCTCCTCACTGAACTAATACTTTTAAAGATCAGTCAACATGTAAAATAATATGCATGTATGTATGTGTTTTTGTGTCTGTTTGCTTTTGTCTTTGTAATTGCAACACTGATGTGTTTTACCGGAAAACATACCCTAATACAATAAGCACATTGTAAACCAAGTACTAGTTTGAGGAATTAGTTTTTGAGGTCTTTGTAAGCTGAGGCCTTGAGTTTATTAGTATGTTTTTGTGAGTGTAATGAAAGTAAGCTGACAGACTGAAAGGTTAATGACAGTATTATTCAGAGATATTTCATGGCCTTTCTTAGTCAGTACTTAAACACAGTTTAATAGATGTACACCTACATTCATTTGGCGAGGGACAATAACCAGTGGAAAATATTTGGGCAGTTTTATATGCCCTGTAGAATAATTCAATTGAGGAATTGTATGGTTTTTAAGTGAAAAGAAAGTGAGCAACTGGATTGCAGCAGTACTCAGTAGTGAACTAAGAATCCCTTTTGTGACCCAATTGGTTTACTGACTCTGCTCATTTAAGTGTGTTATTTTTTTTATGAATATTCAATACTGTATACTGTTTTTCAGTTACGTGATAAAGCTGTCAGACAGTTATTTATATGCACCTTGTTACGTTCTAAACTGTAAAATCAGCACTGAGTGCATTTAACATATTACTGTTTTATTACAGAGTGTTTGTTTGGTTTAGTAGTCTCTAGTAGTCCACAATGCACTGAATTCAAACTTAACACTAAAGTCATGGCCTGATGTTATATATGTATGCTTGTGAAGTCGGGTGCCCATCTTACATATAGTCAGAGGACCAAAGCTTTTGGTGAACATGTGTTTGCAGGCTCACCGGTGGTGAAACGTTTCAATATGCTCAATATGTTTTGTTTTCATTTTTTTTTTCAAAATGCTATACCTTTTGACATCAAGCTTTGGTGAAGTGTCCATTCATTTTGGTCTCTCACCCTCCCCCTGCCTGAGCTGCAACAGGCCACAGCTAAGTGCTACTTTGACTGTTCATGCAGAGGTCAATATGTCTCACAGACTGTGTTTTTTTCAACTGTGAAGGAAAATAAAACTACTAAACACAAAACAATAAAAAAAACAATACAGTACAAAAACAATACAGTTACAGGCCAACAACAGGCGTGAAATGTTTTTATCTCTTCACGGCACTTTGTGGATAACTGTTTTCACATCCTGCCCCAGTATGCAGCAGGATTTTTGGCCAGATTGTTGCTGAAGGACAGCACTGTTCCAACTAGGATGGTGAAGGAATCAGGAGTGGTTTGTTGCGGCATTACATGGCTCATGAATTTTGTTGTAATGCTGACAGTTGACATGTATTAGTTTGCTACTCATGCTCTAATAAATCAGCAAACAAACTACATTTATAGGTTAACTATGCCTTTTGAAAAGAAGAGTAGTTTGGGTCTGTAAGATTTAAGACTGATGATGATGATGATGATAAGTTGATAAATCTGTTCTGTGTTACACAGTAACAGTAACATCATTAGCTTACTTCATGTTCTCCTTGTTTTCATTTGTACCAGACATCTCTCTCTCTACATTTGGAGACAGTATCCGTATAGTTGTGAACGCAGCGGTGGTGTTTTGTACAACATCCATAAGTTAGACAATCAGAACAGGGTGGGGTGGGGGATGAGCTCAAACAAGTCTTTCTAGTCTCAAGGCCAGAGGATCTGTTGCGTAAAGAGGGATTATAACATGTATTTGCGTTGAAAATAATAAAAAATATAAACCCTAAATTATGCATAATATGGCCTACTTTAGGTTTTACTATAACTAACATAGAAATAGTTGCTGTATCACAGTGTTGGGTCCATACAATACCCAGAATAACAATGTTAAATGGCAAATTTCACTTTTCTACAACTCTCTACAAGTTGATTGTACCACTGCACTGAAAGTAATAAAGCCTGGAAGGAAGGACAGACACAAACTAACAACACACTGTGTTGTAGATGGGATTTGTAAGTAACAAAATGTGTAAGAGCCACTGAAACTATGTATGAACCCACATTAGAGGCAAAACCATTTACACTACTCACACACCTGTGAAATTTTCGGGAAATCAAATCCGAGTTATCAAACTGTTTCTGCAGTCTGACAGTGTTTAGGCGTCAATGTTTTATTGTATGTTTCTAAAATCTGTGCTTAACTGCTGGCTGGTTGAGCGGTATCGGTCCCAGATGGGGCTGTCCCCTTCCGTCTCTCTTCAGGCCCATTAGTGTCAGGTATAGGTTTCAGCTGGTGCCAGCGCCCATCTGTTTCTACATCCCCTGTCCCCCCACGTCTTTTTAGAACTGTCATCCCTGTGAGAGTGCGTGTATAGGACGAGAGAAGAAGCTCACAGACAGCTGACAACAAAATAAAATAGCCCATGTGTGTGTATGTGTAAGTGAAGACCTGCCAGGCACCTCTGTCACCTGTGAGGCAAAATGTTTTAAAAAATGATGTTTAACAGCAGTGGCTACTGGGTCTATAACTGAGTAAGGTTTTTTTTTACCATTTTGAATTTGATTTGAGGAGATACTGGTTCCTGTGTTTAGTTCCAGATTCATATTTTTCATGTATTGATTACACTGGTCCTGGAAGTATTTAATTACTATATTATCCGAGGCCTCTGCCTCATTCACTATAGTCCATAAATGCCGCAACTAAAATACCCTTTACTGTTTGTAGAGCGGATGGAGGAAATGAAGTGCCTAGACCTTTAGAATCTCCCCCTGGTTTTCATTATTTATAAATATTTTTGTTTTAGTTTTTCTTTTAAGAATGAGTCCAGACTAAAGTCCTACAACAACCAATAAGGATATTGCTTTTGTTAAACTTTACGTTTCTATGCTGTTATCTTGAGCTCCTCTTTGGAGAATGATGCTGCAAATAAAAATTACTGACTGACACCATCCTCGACTAATAATCCAGATCAGTGAATATTACAGAGCAGACCTGGTGGATACTGAGTATATTAGAGTCTGTGAGAAGCATGTGGCAAGGGCTAATGCATACATGAGCATGAAACAGCGTGCTGTACAGGTGCTTGACTGATGCTGATGTGGAGGTGTAGATGGATGGAGATAGTATACAGGAAACGCCATCTTGATTGTGTGTGCAGGAGAGAAGGAGGGAGGGAAGAGAGACGAAGGGCCTATGTTTAGATTGGCCTGTGTGGATGTGCTGTAGCTGCTGGAGTTAATTTTCCACATAGCTGAGCACTGAAAGCATGAAAAACAGCAGTGTATTGCATGAAAATAGCCTCTTGTAAGACAGAGCAGCACTGCAGGATGCTGGAAGGGTTGTTTGACAGGATGCCCTGAGGAGGTTACTGCAGTGCTCCTCAGAGTCCTTTAAAATCACAGGATGGTGACACAAAGTGTGCAGAGGTGCATTTTGAACAGGGTCACAGAAGGAATTTGACATAAATATTTGAGGCACTGGGCCCCATAAGACTGGAATGCATTTGTGTATGTATTGTGCTTTTGCTTTCTTGTGATAACACATAAAATATATAATTAACAAAGACAAGTAACTTGCAGGAAATTGCTATAGCACAGTTCCACCTTTGCAATCAAGTACAATACTGCCTATTGTTAGAGCTAACTTTTTTGCAGACTTACTGTATAATGGGATGGTAGGATAGATATCACTCTGCCGCTCCAGCTTTAGTCTGAACCATTTCCATTAAACTGATGCTGCTTTTCTCACCACAATTACTGCGTCTTGTACAGACATGTGATGCTTGTGTCTCAAACAACTTGTGTGTTACCTGGTGATTCTTTAATCTTGCCAACAGTACCAATAAACAAAAACAAAATCTAATAGATCTTTAAGCCTGGCAGGATTAATGGCATTTGACTGATTCACCTGTACTGAAAATGCCATGACACTTGTGTGGTAACTGCAACTAAGGGAAATGTGGATGATTATTACAAAAAAATAATTCCTGCAGCAGTCCTATAGGTAACTCTTCTTAAAAAAAGATAGTTAAAGACGTATACATTAGTTACACACACTGCTTGTTGCTTATGCTTTTATTAACAATAATGAGGTGACATAGGAACAAGACTTTTAGATACTGATGGTCTGTAGCCTTACTTGCTGCCTGTCATGTTTTCATTACATTAGAGCAACAGTCATAATCTGCTGATAACCAATTAATCATTATGCTTTAAAAAATCTGATTCGATATTACTCACCACAACTGGATAAATTAATAATCTGATCCACTGGCAATAAAACAGTACTTTTAATTTGTTATCGTGTAGTAAAATTTCTGAACATCTGGTTCATGAAAAAACACCAACAGCACCATCAGCACTAGATTATTTAACAAATGTATCCAGTGGTAAAATTAGTCAACAGGGATTCTGGAAATAGCTCCAAAGTTGTCAAACAATGCAAGGTGATAGAGACATAGGCTAAGGCTTTAGGTCCATAATGCTGTCAATTCTGACTCTGTGTTTCTGAGGAGCACTCCAGGGGCATTGTATGGGTCAGAAATATTTAAACTGAGTTCTGAATATGGCATTCAGTGTACAATAATGTGAACTATAATGTCTGGCGGCTTGAAACCATTGGACTTCACTTGCTGTATGCTGACAGGATGGTGACAGAGTCCTCTAACAGATATGGACATTCTGCAGGACTAGAAAACCAATACCTACTTGTAGCTAACAGTAGGGCGGCAGTTGAAGGAAAAACAGCTATCCTACAGCTAAAACTCAGACACTCACTTCAAAGTAGTTTATTTCTGGCTGGATTTAAATGGGTGGGTCACTGAAAAACAATAGGTGATAACGGCTGTAATTATTACTGGTTTATAGATGAAAATGTGTCTGCATTCAAACTCCAAAGAGGATTAAGGTCATTGCAGCACAGCTCTAGAGATAAAGATCCATCCCAAATGAGGTCCTAGACAAGCTTGTTCACAGAAGATTTAGAAATAGTTCCAGTAGTAGCAGAAATTCTGCTCCATTGGCTAAACCATGGCCAGCATTGCACAACTACACTACTGATGTTCAAAGGAAGGCTGATAATAAGATAATTCTTTGTGGAAGACATCCATGACACAAGTGTAGAAATGAATGCCTGTTTAGCTGCCTCGGTTTTAAAGACCTGTTTTCTTCAAATTGGTTTACTGGGATACTAAAAGCAGAACAAGGCCTTCATTAAACTGATTAGCAGACCTGTGTTTTTTCCTCCTATGAGGTGTAAAAAAGCACTAACAGCCAGACAGGCCTCCTAATTATGTAACTCATATTCCTTATTACAGGAGCTGAACAAAAACATGTGCTGAACCAGTATAATAAAGAGGTTCTTGTTCCATGTCAGAGCATTAAGCTGTTTATTTTTGCTGAGATTTACTTCAGCTGATAAAATTTGTCTCAGGAATAAAAAAGGAAATGAGACAGAGATGAGCATCGCTCTTTCTGTAGCGCTGGACTGACTGAAGTTTCACTGTTTAGATGGAGCAGTTGAGTATTTCAGATTCAATGAAGGCTTTAGCAGTTAGAGTTAGTGTTCAGGTTAGGCTAATCTGTGAGGGGAGAGAAACAAATTCTTCCAGTGAGTTTGAAGAAATAAAAACAAAGACAAAACCAGAATAAGTCCAACATATCTGCATAGATGTTTACCTCAATCACTGACTGAATGTCATTTAATTATGCCACTACCTCGTTGATCAGCTATTGTATGTGTTGCTCTGGAGTGCAGTTACGAACAACCAACACATTAATTTAATTTTGATTAATGTGTTGTCATCTTAGCTTGGGTTCAGACCATTTCTCTGATTTGCTCAATGATTGAAATACTGTAAGTGTGGTATTATGCCCAACTGTTATTTATAATAGATACTTTCATGCACGGGTGTGAAAACAATCAGATAATCAGAGCTTTCTGTGAAGGATTAAGGAAGAGGATGCTGTCTAATCACAAAGGTTGTTCTAATGGCTAGAGCTGGATGTCTGCTCCCCTCTCATCACTACTGTGTTGCCCTTGAGCACGGCCCTTAATCCCAGTTGCTGCAGGTGTGAATGTAATCAGGTCATTCCTGTAAAACATTAAAATCAATAAAGCTGCATACATGTAGTTTCTGTGTTAGACCTGCTGTCCACCATACTGATGTTAGGTGTAGTGATATGCGTGGATGCAGCTGTCCAGCCTGATATACAGGCACTGACAGACAAATAACTTTAAAATCTGCAGGTACTGTATCTTCAATTGTCATATATATTGCCTGTCTTTATTGTATCCACTGAACCTTCATATCTATTAACAGTGATATAGGCAGAATGAATAAACTGTATCAAACTGTATCAGTCACCTCTTTGGTTAGGGTTCAGTTAAGCCACTGACACTGGTTAAGATGTGTGTTATCATTAGCCCTTTTTACTGTCACAGTGCTGTTTTGTTGGAAAGGTGGCCCCCTCTTCAAAGCACTTTTGACTATTTACGCTGCACTTTAAAACATTGCTGTTTACGATTCACTGATGTTGCATAATGGCACTGTGAGGCCACCTTGAAGTGGCAGTGTGAAAGGGCTATTGTCTGCTGAAAAGATGAGCAACAGTGACTTTAACAAATTGAAGGTATAAATAACTTTTAGCTTTCTTCCTTTTATTTAACTCCATACTTGATTGCATGTGTAACTGGTGTAAAACTCTACAACTTGCACTGGTTAGTGCAGCATTATTCATGACCACCTGTCCCACTCAGCTGCACACTTTAATTGGCTGCAACCCTTTAGTGTCCTCCATGGACCTGTGTGACAGCAACTCCTGCTTGGTCCTGAGCTGTGGTTATTTATTGGTGCTGACTGCAGGATTCTGTCTGCTTGCCCAACCGACTACTGGTTCCATAAAAAGCCTCAGTATCTTCATAAACTCATATTGAATAAATGACTTTTAACTTGCCAGACAAGTGGGGAACAGGGAGCCTATAAGGGATGTGTATTTTAAGTATATCCTTGTACAGGCACTTGTTCTTGTTCCTGTTATTTTTTGTTCTTGTTCTTGTTACTTTTTGCTTTTGACAACACAACTTTACCTTGTTGCTGCTCTGTGTCAGAAATACTTCGATGTCATGATTGTTGAGTAGGTTAGATGAAATAGACTTTGGTGCCATTCCTGGAAGAGGATGATCGGGCTTGTTTATTACCTGAATGCTTGTGTAATATTTGGCTGTAGCTGTTTTACTTTATCCTGAGGTTTGAGAGCAACTGAAAGACTCAGCATGATTCCAGCAGAACTACTTCAGGGCTGTCTCAGCGTACCTTTACTGTGACTGACAGGAATAAAGGCCCAGAAAAAATGAAGGGCAAAAAGATGAAGCTGAAACCAAATCATGTTGAATCTGTGGCTTTACCTAAATCTATAGGCCTCGTCTCAGCCATAAGTATTGATTAATATATAACATGACTGATTAGGACTTGATATGTCAAAGCAAATATCTCATGTGCTATGGAAATGCTTGTCACACAAGGATGGCTTTATTAAATTAACATTAAATGAATACCCTATTGAAAAGCAAATATTTAATCTACTTAAGATGAACTGCTGTATGGTGCGGCATCTTCTAAATGCAATACAGCTTTGCTGCTGCAGTTATTCTTCATACTGCCAGACAATTGTTTGGACACGCATAAGAATTATTGTTTTTCATCACAAGATACATGTCTTCAGCTGTGCTAGCATCATTACAAATAATACAATTCTAATAATCAGTTATTATTAATTTAATTCAAAATATGTTTATGTAAGTATTCCTGTTTCCAGGCTACAATAGTCATATACAATATTAACAATGGATACACTGTATTTCTTATCAATTTAATTGAGTCAATTTAATTTGTAATTGTAATTTCTGTGTGAGTCCAACTTTTTAAGAAATAGTGTATTGTATGTATAAGGACAATTATTATATGATGCATAGGCTTGAAGGTTGGTGCGGCCCAATGCTTCAGGGGTGGAGTGCAGGTGTGTAAAAGATTAAAGAGTGAAAAAACCTTAAAAAAAACAATGAAATACAACATTTATTGGAGTTTATGCCATGGTCAGGTAAGACCTCCAGTCTTTAGAGTGATCTGTCACAATATAGTGCCAGAACCATGGGCCACTAGGAATGGAGGAAAACGTCTTTATTAAGCTATTTCTCCCTCTAAATACTTCAAAAAGAAAAAAAAAGTCCTATTACTTAGTAAACTAATTAGTTTTGCTTCTAGGGAAGCTCAGGTGTCTTTCAAGCGTGCTATGTCTTAGCAGATAATTAAACTTGCAATAAATAATAGTATAATAAGAAACTAAGTGTATAATGGAACAAGACATGTTGTTTCTCAGTTGTTTTAGTCCATTTCATGTTTTTGTTCAGGCCCAAATGCATTCTCATCTCACTCGACTTTAGGAGCAAGTCATGGAAAACTCAGCTGTAGCCTTTAGCCAGAAAGAGTTGGAAAATGGACCTAAAGAGACATGAAGAAAAGTTATTTTGTTCGTAGAGAGCTAAGAGCTAATGGGACCTTCACTCATGAGACCGGCTACGCAGAGGAATATGCAGTTGCAGAAATGGATCAGGACAGACAGGCTATATACTTGAGCAACTGTATCTTGAATTGTTGTGTTTTTTTTTAGTAATCCTTTTGAAATTACAGGGCCTTTAAGAGCTAAATGGGGAGGAAGTGCATACATGCTAATATTAATAAACCATAAATGGTTTATCTGCAAACACCATTGTAAGCGGTTCCAGGGGTGGCAGTGTTAGTAAGTCTTTTTTTAGCCATTTTACTACTTAGTTACTGTAAATATTTCAACTGCTAGACTGATTGATGGATTCAACTAATGGATTGTCAAAGACTGTGAAACTGTACAAGCAAAGGGGGTGAATAGCACTAACTCTGGTTTCTTCTAGTGCCTGACAAACAGCAAAATGACAAAATACCTGTAAACCAGACTTACCCTTTTAGCAAATGTTAACTTGATAGCACCCTAAGCTACGGTGGTAAATTTAAAGCCTCTCTGAATAAAAAAAAACAAAACTTCAAAGCTTAATTATTCGGTGTTTCATAAAATCTATTTGTGAGTACTAAAATGAGGGTGAAGTTAATTTGGTGGAAACACACCCACTTCCTAACCAAGTCACCCTAAAATGATACACATAATAATGCCCCATACACAAGACTCTTTGTTATTTTATCCTTCACTGCCTTGCATTATTGTGTTATAGTCATTATCTGTTGTGTTATTAGTTTTCAGTGACACATGGCAACAGTCCTGTGCACATCAAAGGTGACCTAAGACAAAGGCTGCATGAAGTGTGTGTGTGTGTGTGTGTGTGTGTGTGTGTGTGTGTGTGCGCTTTGCATAAATGAATATAGTGAAGCAAACCTTTTATGTTTTTGTGAGGCTGTTGAGTTTACCTGAATTGTGTGTGTGTGTGTGTGTGTGTGTGTGTGTGTGTGTGTGAGATGTGAAGGTGTGAGGGTGGTGTGGAAGGTGACAGGCCTGTTTTGAGGGGAGCCCTTACAGCATTTCCTTTTTGCTTTGTGGACTATCAAACTTATTTATGTTGTCAAAAACATTATTTTTAAATGGCTGTTTTTATTAACATAAGACAAAAAACATATATCATATCTTCAAACCTCCGAGGTGCAGGCCAGTCTATGTAATTGACATGTGAGCCAGAAGGAGCTTTGGCTTACAGCTGAAGTCAAGGATATTGATATTTAAAAAAGGAATTTACAGTACAAGAAGAATGGAACCACCTACAAAGCCCCACAGTGAGGAAATTAGCATTTTGGACAGGATGCCCCTTTGAGGCACCAAGGGTCAGGGGTTTAAGTGTCTTGTCCAAGGACACCTCAGCATGTAGCCATGGGAGGAACAGAATGAAACCTGCTGGCTTTCATGGTGCTCTGGCTGTAACTCAATTAGCATTTAAGCTTTTTGATGTTGTCATTTGCTGATAAGTTCAAGCTGTTGATATGCTTCAACTACTGTATGTAGGGAAAAATATAAAATATATTCCCTCCCTGTATTTATTTTGGGTATGTTTGGGTCCAATACCAAAGCTACAACTTAATGCTACATAATGATTTTAATACAGTTCCTGAAATGTGTTGCATCACAACACATGTTGCACAATGTGAGGCCCATATCTTGTACCTTTCTGACTTCACACTATTAAGATACATGGACGTGGTCAGTATCAGCGAGCTTTTTTAACTGCCAGCATAGGATTTACAATACTCAACGGAGTAGTGCTATTTAATTTCAGAAGTGAAACATGCAAACAGAAATTCAGAGAGAAATTTGCCCGTTCTCATGGACAGTACAATGCATGTAAAGACATGAATAATGTGACTATTTACACTTGTTAGTCATGCAGCAGCTCTTTAGGCATGAAAAAGTTCTTATCCAGGTACCACAGTAAAAAACTTTACTGCCTCCACAGTCTTTTGATCTTCCCACACACAAACAAACTCACCTAAAAACAAACATAAATACACAACACACACAGACATGAATACTTGTACACGCTTGCAGACACTCACAGTTTAGTGGTGTGTAATGAGACACTATTCAGACATGCACTCGCTCTTGCTAAGGTAGCGTAGCTTCGGTTTTCCATAATTCATGTGTCTCGCCTGCAGAAGTGTCTCTCAAGGAAATAAGGGCAGATGAATAAAACCTTGAGATGGAGAAGCTGTGGATATGTTTGTGGGCAGTGAGGTGACTTGCTTATTAGAAAGGCTGCTCACTGACAGAGATGTCACTTGGTAAACGCTGATGTGTGTTCATCTACAGTGGTATATACATACTGTACTGTATGTTCTATTTGTGGAAAATGTCCTTTAGCAACAGACTGTACCGTTTACTGTACATCATTTTGTGTTGCACTGGTTACAGCTCCTAAATGCCTAAAAATGTACCACATTTCTACGTTTCCATATGATTTGACATTCCTCAATGCAATTAATTATATTAAACTGTATGACAGACAGGGGTGCACAGTGGTGTAGTGGTTAACACTGTCCCCATTCAGATACAGTAGAAGGACCTGGGTTAGAATCCACTTGTCAGTCGGTGGTGTTTGGATGTTCTCCCCGTGTCTGTGTGGGTTTTCTACGACTCCAGTTTCCTCCTACAGACAAATAGTTTTTCCATAGGTGTAAATGTGAGTGTGAATAGTTGTTTGTTTTTATATGAATGGATGGCTGACAATATTAAAAACTCCTTTAGGGTTTAGTCAGATACTTAGTGGTAAAAAATCCAAACTATCTGTTCCAGCAAGGCCTATAATGATACGAACATAAGAACCAAAATCTTAGATCTTATTACTGGCAAGTTATGCTGTTTGCATGAAAAATGTGCTAATTTTGAAATTTTAGATTCTTTTGAGACATAATTTAATAACACATAATTTATTTGTCATCTTAAAATCTTAAATTGAGAAAATGAGGCATGTAGTCGTGCTCCATTATGCTTTATAAAAGAATGCATTTGGCTTAATTTACACTTCACTCTGAGTTAAGCACTCTGACTTCTTTACCCCTCTCTGAATTTACTCTTGTAACTGCTGTAACTCTGTTTGTTCTGCTATATCCTTTTGCCTGGCTCCTAGCTGAAGCAGCGATAATTACTTAAAACCATCCCATTTTATATCTCAGACACTTTTCCAATGGCTCTAGGCGGAGTTCTTGTCTGAACGCAGAGGTACATCAATGCGTCTGTGAGCGGAGAAGTGCTTTAATTGATTCATTGTGAGCGGCGGAAACAGACACTATTAACAACTGCAGTCACCTGCAGGTACAAAATCAAGTTTTGTATAACTCAGAACAATAGAAAGGCCATTAATATAGTGGTGAGTTATTAATGCTTGAAGAAAGATGACCAGTTGTGTATTAAAGCACAAACATACACAACATATTCATGCAAGGGCTCCACTGGTATTCAGAACTGCTACTGTTATTGTATTACTTTCATTGTTCTGTTGTTAAAAATGAAACCACATCTGCTGCTGCTTGTCAGTGTCAATTGATCCTTTTAGTCCCTGCTCTGTTAATAATGTGACTGACCCATCACAGCTGATTGCACATCTTTTGTAAAACGTGCATGATGAATTCAGCTGTTCATATCTCTATATTATGGACTTGGGAGAAAATTCTTCTTATTCAGATGCAGAAAGTAGAATGTGACTAACTGTATTGAGAAATGAATTGGCGCTCTGTGCTGTCATTATCTCTTCTTTCTCTTGCTCTCTCTCCATCTGAGTAAATATCAGTGAAAGATGTCGGGCTATGTCCGGGAGGAGACGTCGTAAATAACAGCCGCTGAGAGATATGGCGTTCAATACAGGAGGTATGAGACAAGGGAGAGGAGCTATAGGAGGCTAGTTTGATTAATGAGCTGGTGTAAAGGAGCCAGTTTGGGTGTGTGTGGCTCTGTGTGTGCCAAGGCAAAAGGGAGGGGGTCTTTGTCCATATGAACAATTTCAGCCATGGTCCATGTTGATGACTACACAATTAGGACTTATGCACCATCTGTGTGTCCCCTTTTGGATCTCTGGTTGATCTGTTAGCGGTTTTATTTCACAGCAGGGAGGTCCTGGAATCTGCTGTTTGGAGTTTGTTTTTGTTGCTTTTCTTCCACACAGATGCATAGTTTTTTTTTCTCCCATAACTTTAATAAATTATAAAAACACCTTTATGATGTACTTCTCCAGGAATCCAGTCAGGGTACATTTATTTATATAAACCATACAGAAACATGTGTTTCTAACCATACCTGAACTCAAGACAAATATAACCCAAAAAAAGACATCAGTAGACAGCAGGTTTGATAGAAGTTTGGTATGCATTAGGAGATGTGGGTGGAAAAAGGCAGTTCCAAATGAAAAATGTCTAAAAAGCTAGTGGTATTTTATTTAAATAGATTCATATAATCCTAGAGGAGGAGTTCTAGTGGTTAGCACTGTTGCCTCACAGCTAGAAGGACCTTGACTCCAAGGGCCGCTCAGGTGTCTTTCTGTGTAGAGCGTGCATGTTCTCCCTGAGCTGTGTTGACTTTTTAAACCATTAACAGTCCAATTTGTCTGTTCCTACACCCATTCACAAGTGTAGATTCTGATTTCATGGACATGTTGGTTACAATGATTGTTGCAGGGACCAACCTACTATATAATAATAATAATATTTTTTGTTATAAATTAGTTTTTTTTATAAGTGGTAAAAATAATAATAAGTGGATGGATGGTAATGCACCTGGGACAAAGTGCCAATCACATGTTCTCAGAGCCACAGGTGACATCCTCTAGCTGCTTCTTTTATGACCAACTGTCTGAAATCCATTTTGTGTAAAGTGATTGTCATTTACACTGTTGCTTTGTTCTTTGACTCAGTGTAGCATTCAACAGTGTGTTGTGGCAGCTGTTGTGTACATAATAAAAATGTCTTGACAGGTGTGTTTTGAAGTGTTTCACGTTAGCTGCTGCTGTCTTGTCTCCTTTCCATTCACGGTGATAACAGCTATACATTCTTTTTGTATCCACCTTGTCATTTGTTGAAAACCATTATCAGTCTTTCTCTCTGCTCATCTTAAAATGACAAATACAGCAGCATTAGTATATGTTATGCATATATAATCATATCTCATAGAGTGAAAGTGTGGTGTGATGGGAGGATGGGGCTTCAGAAGAAAATTGTGAAAGAGAGAGAGCAATGTTAGATGTATTTAGCAGTTAGTATTTGTGATGCAGTGATGTTTGTATGAGAGTGTGCACAGGTGGTCCATAGCATTTATTCAGATTAAAGAAAGAAACAGAGAGTGAGATCTGGATTGGAGAATGGCAGGATTAGCAGAGATGGCTTGGGCAGAGCATTGTGGATGTTTTCCTCTGGCTAATCCCTGTGATTGATGACTTGGCTCCATTAAGTCTCTGTGTTGGCAGCTTTGTCAATTACTCATTAATCCTTCTAAGTGTTTACTTCATTTAGGGCCTAAACCGCTTCTCTATGTACAAAAAATGTGCATGTGCAAGCTCACACACGTGGAGAAAACACACACAAAGACACATGGCAGACATTAGTTTACAGTAGAGTCACTATATCTGTCTTTTAGAGGTTTGGGAAATGCAGACTCTGGTAAGATCAGCGTTGATTGAGGCAAGAAGCACAAGCCACCAGTAGCTTTCCACATCAGATGATGAGTTACGAATAATTACTATAAAACTGAACAATGCTGTTATGGTCAATGGTTGTTATTAGGATTATGTTTTTTTCCCCCAAAGAAATAATATTTTTGTTTCTTTGAGGTTATCATTGGCTTGCTGCATTGTCTTGGGATTTTCAAACTGTCCACCCAAACTGTGAGTAAACACCTTGGCTGGTAAATGTTTGTACTTTGAATCCTTGAGGCTCTTCAAATGAAGTAACACTAAAAACCTCATAGTGACTGTTTGGTTTCAGATTTAATATACTGGAGCTCAAACACTAGAAAACATATTGCTGTGTATTCAGATTGCACTATGTGCTTTGAAACCAGCACAGTGTGGGTTTGCTTGTCAGCGTGAGACATGCAAACTGAGGCGATGCGGAAACAAGCACATATGATTCCTGCATGGATACTTCTCTCACACTCAGTGTCAGGGAAACACTTCACTGACAGGCTCGTGGGCAAACAGGCTGATGGTTACATGCTTTGCTTTTCCCCCAAAGGAGCAAACACATAGAGCTGATAGATGGATTGGACTTAGAAAATTGTGCCAACGCGGCACAGCATCGATGGCTATGATCCATTCACGCCACTGACAGATCTGCTTTCCTCCCAGCTGCACTTGCATTTCCAACAAGCCATCAAACAAACACACTCCAGTTTTGTTACAGCTCACTTGTTCTCTGGAGCTCACCAGGCTTGTCGTCAATGGTGGCTGTTGTAATTGAACAAACACACAATGAGCCCACAACACAGCAGTGCCAGCAAAGAGTAATCAGTCATTTTAATCCTCCAACTCTTTTTAATATATAATGAGTTTAAATTTTATTGCTTCATATGATTGTCATTAGAGTCAAAAGATCTCAATTTGGGTAAAAGGGTAGCACCAGACAAAGGGAAGCATAAAACAACCTCCATAAGTGAGTGTGATATCCCAGGTCATCTGTAAATCAAGATAAAAAGACATCTTTAAGGCTTCATAGGAGCAGGAATAGTCTACAGGCACTAAAAGTTTTATATTTGCTACTATAAAGCCTTTTATTGAATAGGAAAAAAAACAGTTTGGAAGCAGCATCATGACCATTTGATATACAGATTGGAAGTGGCAGACTCTTTTGTCTCCGCTAGATTCCCTGCTAGCCCTTAGCATGTAATTTACATACTCTGCTTAGTTTGATCTGTTCCATTTCACAAAGAAATCGAGAGCTAAGCTGGTTATTCCTAGATTGTAGCTCTCGCATGTCACAGAGAATTTACTGTACATCAAGTTTAAGCTTTCTCCTGTTGTGCTGCTGGAGGCCTTTTGAGTGCTTGAGTAGTGCCGGGTGGCACCAGCATGACTCCGAGGTTGAATTCACACTGAATGGCACCCTGACGTGTCGTCACAGTTTTTGTCTGTTTGTGAACAGGGCATTAGAGAAGATGTATCTTATAGCACGTTTGGAATTGGCTTTGGCATTCAGCCATGATAATCGCCGCTTGTGGTATATTTGTTTGTCTGACTGTTGTGTGACCTCTTGTCTGTTCAGAGTTTGATCACCTTGTGGACCATTTAGTTGATGCAGGAAGAAAATGGTTAATTTACCAGTATTCCTTCAGGTACTTGGCCATTTTAGTGAATGTAATTATTAAATGTAAAGTTGGAATTAAGTATTTACTTCACATGTAAGATACTGCTTGCCAACCTGCTTTTGGAGAAGTTTGTTTTGTAATTGCTTAGAAATTGATAAATGTATATAGATGGCAATAAGAATAGTCAATTCATGCCATGTTTTTGGCATTTTGGCAGAAAGCTGTACTCATATTTACCACTAAGAGAGTTCATAACAGTCAATTCTTCCTGCAAATATAACAAGCATTTGTGTGTTTGTGTAAGACAGATATCCTGTGGTTGACAGATCTTTGTTGACGGCAGTAAATAAACAGGGTGAAAGGCAGTTTAGCTTGCTGCTTTTTTGTTTCTTGTACTTTGCAGTTCTGTGTCGCTTTCATACAGTATATTTGATCTGTGTGTTAGCAGGTTGGTATGTAAGAGTGCATGTGCATTTGATGCAGTTGTGTGTTGCATGTTCATGACAACCTATCAAGCCTGTGTATTTAGCAGGAACAATTAGTGTGGAGCTTAGCCAAATCATCTGCCAGCACCAAAGAAGAAATCCTTTAAGCAGAAGACTGGTGGAGGCCTTTCATAAACTCTCATGAATCCACCTGTCTAAACCAAAAGCTGATTTGAACCTTCATGACAGAAGAGACTTTCTGTTCTTGTCCAAAAACCTATTTTTAAAATGGCTGTATCGGTATACAACAAATTCTCAAATATCAGTTTCAGTTTATAAAACTGCACTGCACTGAATTTTTAAAATACATGAATGATCCAGTCTTCAAGTTACATATTTATGTAAACTATTATAAGATGCTGTTCAGTGTAAATTTTTGATGGTAGTACAGTAGACTGGTTAAAAATCCTCTTTAATGTCAACTTGGTCTGGTCACTCTGGTCTTCACCAGTGAACATCCATGTGTGTTAGCAGGCTGGTACACCTGTTTGTCCACTCACACACCACTTAGTTTAACCTGACTGATTTAACATTCCACATATTTTTATTAAATTTTATTATTGTTATTATATTTTTATTTCATTTTCAAAAAATGAAATGATAATACTAATAATAGCATGTATTATTTACATACCTGTGGTGGGCATGGTAAATCTGGTCAGCGTATGTAAGGTGCTGACTTATTTGAATTCATATACAGACTTTATAAAACTTCTCCAAAAAAAATTCGCGACATGATATTCAAATAATTTTGTAGTTGTGTCCCTTAATGTATATGCATATTAGCTAATCATCTATCGCTTTCATGATGTTGATGATATTTACAGTACTTTTGGAGATTTAGCTGCTCCAATTGAAAACTGCTTGAAAGACCATTGGTGCCATTTAATACAGTCTGTCTACATAACCAGGCTTCGTGTTTTACTCCCTCATAAGTTATTTCTTACTCAGTAATTTTCCTGACACTAGCTACCTTTAAGCCTCCTACAGCCTATGACCATGCATTTGTAAATGATGGAATTGAATGGCCTCTACAGCCAGGCTTTGTACAGTCAGCATTAGTGTATGAAATAGATTGCCTGGCCTCTCATGAGAGCGTATTGTTTTTCTGTAGCTTTGCCTGAAAGCAGTTTACCTGCTGTAGCCATTTCCCATTATGCTCTACTATATATTCCATTATTTTCCCAGTGACGTTTGTTCTGCTTGCAAGCAGGTCTGAACTTCATCAGCCTAGTGTCAAAATCAGCACTTTTCTCCTTGGACGATGCATTAGGACCACTGTACCATGGCTGCTTCACCGATTACCACCGTTTCTTATTCACAGAACAGAGCAGCTCGTTAAACTTGCTGCTTTCCCTCCATCATTTCTTTTGCCTTTGTCATGTTTCCCTAACCCACCTGCACTTCCTCTTCTGATTGCATCTAAACACTGTTCGTTTTACCTTCTTCCTCAGTTTCCTCTTAATGTGTTATAATTTCTCAGACCAGCACACACAGTGATACAGCCTGCTAACTACAAATCTATAAATGAAAGTGATTCGTTGTAGCAGAGAAGACGCTTGGATCAAGCAATCGAAATTTTAAAAAAACTTCTTAAGTTTGAGATAAATATGTACTTGAGATTATAGATGCTTGTGAATTAAATGTTTCCGCAGTGATATCATTATCATCCCATAGACATTTCTATCCTCCTTTATAACAACTGATCTCTTTATAATTATAGTTGTGTCCCAGTTCCATAATAATAGTGTACAGCATGTCCTACATCCTTCACATTATACAGTTTTATAGTTAATATACACAAAATCAGTTGTACTTGTGCTGACAGGATATTATGTAAAGCACAGTATTATTTCAGGTTAAAATATTAATACTTAAACGGCACACTAACTTATCTTTTATTTTAAAATTTCCAACTATTTCACATCCTTTATATCACATGTACAGCATGTTCTTTCAGCAAGTAGCATTTCTATATCCAAAACCCTGGTGATGTGTTGTGGTTCAGAGTCAAACAATAGAAAACACAGCAATCAAATATAGAAATAGAATAAATAAAATATAAAGGTTTCCCTTACAGGCTAGGATGTGTGATGTGTTCATAACAGATGTGAATAAGATTGTATTTATTGAGTTTTTGAGAATATTTCATGGGATTATAAGAAAATGTATCTGTATTGACATTAGCAACATCCCTGCAGCTGGAGTACAATATGTTACTATTAATTCACTGTAAAAGATGCCTACACCAGTGCATTGCATTAACTGTGTTGTTCTACTTCATGGACTCACTGTATAATTAAACTTTATTTAATTTGATCTGCTTTTAATTAGTAACAAGGTTTAACTGCAGCACACATTAGCAGTAGTAATAGTAATGATAACAGCAGTGTATCAGAGAACACAAATAATTGGCTGAACATACATGTGGTGTTGAAGAACAGCCGCTAAGGGCTTTGGCAAATATTTCCTGAGTGGACATGGGCATGTGGGCAGTAATAGAGTAGATTAGTCTGTTATTGTACAAGCAAAAAACAGCAACAGAATAAAGACAGAAAAGGACAAACCGCTGCTGCAGCAACTACTTGCACCAAAATAGTAGAAATATTTATTATTACCAAAGTGTGATTATGACTCATTAGGTTGCACTACAGTTGAACAGTTACACATGCCAAGCAGCATGACATGGGTGATATTGTCAGCGATTTTCAGCAAAGGTAGGAGGAGCCACAGTTAAGCAGGCCGCAGCACAAGTAGCAGCACAGCAGTTGTTTACCGGCTTGACATTGAGATGACTCCTAAACATCTTTTTGTCCTTAGCAATTATCATAGCATCATCATCTAGCGTTATTAACTAGTTTTGCTTTATTTCAGCTAAGTAAGCTAGTAGTACATATGAAACATCTTCACACAAAACAGCTTCTTTTAAGTTTTAAGTTTATATTTGAATTTCTTTTCGTCCCCTTCTTTTCTCTGTTTTCTGAACTGCGCACTTTAAGGTTTGGTCCTTTTCACTTTGAAAACATATACCTGACTTTTGAAATCCGCTTGTCCTTCCCCACTTTACATACACACACTCTCCACTTTCAACGCACTGCACACTCACACCACTTGTTATGATTATTGTTGTTGCTGTTGTTGTTGTGTGTGGCCTATGTTGTCTATGCCAAGAGCCGGCCCTGGTTCATAGTAACACGTCATGCTATTGATGGCACTGGCAATGTTCACCACTTTGGCCTTTGACACAAGTCATTTTTCACCTTGCACTGTTTGTGCTTTTGTGTACCTTTCTGTATAAATGAATTTCTACATCTTTTAGTTTCATCTTCTCTCTGCGAGTAAAGCCTAGCCGTATACCTGCTTATCTGTTGTATGCTTTATCTGCAGGTCTGCATTTATTCTGCGCATAGAAGGGGCTGTAGGTGGAAGAGTTGATGGGAGGGTAAACAATATGTGTGGTGCACTGAAAGAAACAGTGTGTATTTGGATCCCCAAGGAACACAGAGCAACACCAACCTCACTCAGAGGAGGCCACAGGAAGGACTAATGGAAATATCATAAGGAGGCCTGAACATGTTTTGGCACTCCTTTTTATTGACTACATAATAACATAGCTAGAAAGCATCGCTGGATGACATGAAAGGACATTGTGGCACTAAAAAATGAGGAATGGAGACATTTTTAATAAATGTAGTATATGTATAAAATACCATCATACAGGAGACATTACACAGCCAAAATACAAATGGTTGCATAAGGCATACAAAAAGACATTCATTAATTTTTTAACTTTAAGAGAAGAATAGATCTTGATGTGTGTTTTTATGATTGTTTTTGGCAGATTACCTACTAATTGTTATCTCTCTCTCTCTCTCTCTCTATATATATATATTTCAATAAATCAAGCCAGTAGATAGGGTTCATAAAT
>OMLM01002778.1:6890-28115 GCA_900302695.1 Helostoma temminkii
TTCAGAGTCTGCTTATTTATGTACGTTGTTTTTATTAATTGTCTATAGTGCTTACAAATATACATTCTCTTCTAAAAGAAATATTTTTGATTGTTCATTTACTATTTTTCTAAGTGTGATTTTTAAAAAAATCCTCCCAGCTGTCATACGGGTGAGAGGTGGGGTACACCCTGGACAGGTTGCCAGTCCATCACAGAGCCACATATAGACAAAGAGGACCATTCACACTTTCTCTCACACCTACAAGGGAATTTTGAGTCTCCAATTAACCTGACTGCATGTCTGTGGACTTTCATGTTCTTTTTAAATGAGTATATTAAAATTGTACTACTATTAGGTTAACTAAATATATAAGTAATCAAGGAGGAATCTACACTAGAATTTTATTTGCAGCAGCAAGACAAAAGTTTTGAAACTGCACATACAGTAGATCTTCATGTTATGAAATACAGATGTGCGACAAATTAAAAGAAAAACCTGAACAATAGCGTGGAGAAGCATAATGAATTCAGATGTTTTCACACAGGTGCACTTAATGGTACAAATCAGCAGTTAACATCCAATCCTGCTCTGTGGCTTGCGTAGTCAAGCCCAGCTGATTCTGGTTTTAGATTAGCATGGCATGAGGAAAAGATCTGAGTGAGTGTGAAAGAGAGTTCATTGTTAACTGATCAACTGGCTAGTGCTTCAGCAGGAATAATGCCTGAACAGTGGCATCTGCTTTCAGATTCATGGGTAAGACATCAATAAATAAAGTCGGAATTTGTGGGCGACAACGCTCGTTTGATGACTGTGATGCTCGAGCATCAGTGCGATTTGTGGGGAATAATAAAAGAGCAAATCTTCCTTAGGTGACTGAGAAAGTCAGTGCTGTACATGATCGGACTGTGTCAGCAAGAACAGTCTGTTAACAAATCCATAGTGCAGGACATTATAGTCGGGTTGCAGTGCATAAACCTTCCAGTACATGGATGAATGCACATTTTATAGTTTAATGATGCAGAAACCATACACTGTTGTGGAAAATAGTAATATGTCCAGATGACCCATACTTAAGCGTATTCTCGACAAGTGGGCAAAGTGCATGTAGGGTATACAACAAGAAAATGGCACAGGCCTTAGAACTTACAGTGAAGAGATCCCAGGCTGTGGGGGACATTTTGCTGGCATGGTTTGGGTCTAGTTGTCTCCATTGGGGGAACGCGTCACGGCAAATCATTACAGACTTGTTCTGATTAATCACATTTATGCTGTGATGAAACATTTCTATTCTCATGGCATTAACTCAGGGTGACAATACTCTTGACATCATCAAAACACCAAATAGTAAAATCTTTTGGAAGACTGAGGTTACATGTCTACAGTTTATAAAATTTCACCCATATGTAACTTTGAAATGATTTTCTATTTTTGCTTGCATTTTACAGTGTCGCAATTTTTTGAAAACAGTGTTGTGCACTGGGTAGACAAGACCCTGGTCTTGTATCAATCCCCTATGTATCAACAAAAGCTGGATCTAAAAAAGTTTAGATATAGTGATTACATCCTGCAGCAAGATGGAAGTATAAAATCTGAAGTGTTATATGCTGAATTCCTGTTAGCTTCAAAAGCAATGTTCTCTCACTGAAAATAAGTTTTTAGGTCAACGGAAACATTTATAATGCACCAATAATGCAAAAAAGTAATATACAGTGCTGGGAAAAACAATTTGCCTGCTTTTGCACGTTTATTTATTAAGGGTAAAAAAGGCTGCCCAAACCTGTTTGGCCCTATGAAAAAGTAATTTCCATGAGGTTGTGCCACACTTGGCAGCAACAACTTGAATCACGCATTTGAGGCTTGCAGTTCTTTAGATGTTGTTTTGGGTTCTTTTATGACCTCATAGATGAGTCATTGATGTGCTGTTGGAGTAATTTTGGTAGGCTTGCCACTCCAGGGAAGCCTTAGAAATGGCTTTGGAACCCTGTCCAGACTGATACATGTCATTTACTTTGTTTCTCATCTGTTGCGTTTTGAGATGTATTAGCATGCTTCACTTTGTAAGACAGTTTCTATTTAAGTGAATTCTTAATTCAACAGGTCTAGTAGTAATCAGGTGTGGATTTGAACTTAGCTTTCCAAAAAATGTGGTTAACCACAGTTCATGATTGATGAAGTTCACAATTCATGATTTAGCAAGAGGATGGCAAGTACCGGCAGATTTGGACAGGTTTTTTTGAAGTAAACAATTAAAAAATTGAATTTTGTATTTACTCAGGTTATCTTTGTATAATCAAAATCATTTTAGTGTGACAAATATGAAAATAAAATAAAAAATTTCACAGCACTGTAGACTAGATATACATTTATTTGCAGTGACTGATTAGTGACTGATATGTAACTTGATATGTGTTTAATCTGTTGAGAGATATTGTCACTTTGTTTCTTTGCAAACATGAGTCAGAAGTTTGGCAGTTATAATTTAGCCAGTAAATTGTAGCAGTAGTGTTGTGATTATACACACAAATACAAAAAGCGCAAAAAATGCATAGAGTAGATGGTATTTAAAATATTGAAAATTACAACTTGGCCAAGACTAGAACATGGTTTTTCTGAGTAACCCGAACTGTTTTCACATAGGCACTCAGAGTATATGAAATGTGTCATATTTTGCTTTAGATTGTTGTAATTTTAAATAGTTCTTTAAGAAATTCATGTGGTAATAATTCCTTTGTGTAGATTTGCGCACTGCTGGCACACACCTTCCTCTATTTATACAACCTTGCGTTGAGAAACTGTTTTTGACCAGCACCAACATTATCTGTGGATTTTGGCGCTTCAATGACTGATCAGACAGTGTGAAGGACATTGCATGATGTCACCTTGTGGACAGTGTCCAAGAAGCAAAGCACTGCTCATAAAACATCACAATGAAACAATGAAAAGAAGTCTGAGAAATACTGGCAGCACATTGTTTGTTCAGATGAAACTGTGCTGACCATGAAACATGGAGGTGGGAGTGGGCAGACATGAGGTTGAATTAATGCAAAATGTGTAGGGAAGATGGCATTTATAGTATTAAAAACTACGACCTGGCCAAAAACAGAGCATGGTTTCTCTGAGTAACCTGAGCTGTTTTTACATATGCACTCCAGAATCTCTGGAGAATCATATCCAGACATTATGTGGTGTTGTGGGTTCACACATGCAACACACAGCCCAAGATAGTCCGGGTCTGATGCATTCTCACTTGGGGAAATAGTGTGTTTGTTTTTGTGAGAAGTGTTTTCTAGGTGCAGTGTGCAGGAGGCACGATGTGATGCAAAAGGTACACTCAATGTAGAGCCAACCACATGATGACAAATGATAGGGTTATGTATGTAACCCCAGTTTTCTGAAGGAGAGAACAGCAATACCACAACAGAAAGCATGGTAAATTTTTCCTAAAGTTTCTGGTGTTGTGCTGAGTGGACTGAACAAAACGAAATGCTCCCTCTATCTATAATGAAAACTGAATCATCAACCAGTTTGACCAGTTTGTGTAAGCTGATTTGAATATACTAGAGCCAAGTAAAGGATAATACCCTATGAGCTTAAAACTCCCTTTTAAGAGTTTATTTTTCCCACATCGCCTACCTACCTCCAGATCAAGGCCACACACAGTGACCTCAGTATTTCTAATACAATGTCTCTGTATTAATCCCTATGCTATCACCAAAAATGCGACCCAAAGAGTTTTATATGTATTGATTATAGCCTGATGGAATTTTTCCTTGTAGTGTAAATAAGATAGAAGTGTACAATCGAGAGCGTTCCACTGATACCATGTGTCCTTGAGGATTATTTATATCAACTTTGGACATGGTGTTCTGGTACTGAAAATAAGGCAGTTGTCTACAAGTCAAAAAAAGCATTTTTTATACATGGTCAGTGCTAAATAATTGAGTAATATTGTATTAATGAAACTATTCCACTCTTTATAATAACATAACATTCCTTTATTTAGGCAATTTTTATTTTGTTATAGAAAAACTAGTAGTGGTTTGTGTATAAACATTTCATAGAAATATTATAAATGCAAAAAAATGGTGTCAGTACTGACATTATTACTATTCTCATTTTCACTTCACTGAAATGGCACTTCACTGAAAAAAAACATGCTAATCTATTCTTCATATTTACCATCTTTACATTGTGTAACTTCACAGATTCACATTCATTGAATATTTAGGTAGGATTGGATATGTATACTGGAATTTAAACAATATTACTTTAAAAAAGTATAGATCACTCTAAATAGTTTACCCCTGTTTGGGAATGCAAGCTTTCCATTTAACCATCACCAATGGTCCACAACCATTAGCAAGGCTTTAAGAACTTTATCTAGAATATGGTTCATTTGCTGAAACTTACTATGAAACTGCTGCTTCAGAAGTGACACAAGAAATGTTTAGAAACGACTGGCTGCCAGGGTGAGCATAAATCGCGGCAGGCGTATGAACGACGGGACAACAAATGAGAGCCAGGACAGATATGGGACCTGGGCCAGGAGGAATTTCAGTGAAGTGTAATCAACTACACTCCGACCTGGAAATAAACAGAGGAACACTGTGTTAGAATTGAGCGCTTATATGAATTAGTACTTTCAAAACCTAATAACTTCAAATCTACAAAAATTTGGAAAGCAAATACAAATGTACCATCGATATCCTGTATCCCATAGCGCCTCGCTAGGTCACAAGTCATTAGGACTTTCCCAGTCAGTGACATCAGATTTTTATCTTTCAAGGAGAGAGAGAAAAATCATATCATGGTAAGCTTCGTATGAGAATTAAAAAAAAACATTTAAATGAATCAGTTCAAATAGTAAATGCTGGTTTCTGACAGGATATTACAATGAACAGTATGAGCAGATCGAATACAGTATTGCAAACAGTCAAACATTCACTTTTTTAAAGCTTTTCTGACTGATATGAAGTGGACTGGAGCTGTTAATGCAAATTCAATCTCCATTTAACAATCTGACATTGAGGTGAAAAGCATCTCCTCCACTATAGTCATACCTTTTGCCAGGTTGACGATGCACTTCCCACTGACTTCTGTGGATTCGCCATTGGCAAATACATCTTTGATCTGAGTGAAAGAAAATCCATGTTTAGAAAAAAAAGCCATTAATGAGAATTTGCTGTTAGAGAAGACTTTACCTTAGATTGGACAGCTTCTTTCTCCAGTATTAACTGAGACACCAGCTCTGTTTGTACTGCTCCTGGCCACAGGCTCACAGAAACCACTCCTCTCTTTTTCAGCTCAACAGCCATGTCTGCTGCCAGCCTGTCACACTGGAAAGCAAACCAAAAAACATCTTTCATTAGATCAGAACCTCACTGATATATGATATGACCATATGGGTGAACTTGAAATTATTCAGCCCTCACCGTAAATTAGATTTTTGTTGCCAAAATTTACAAACTTTTAGCTATTTTCACTTAACAGATCAAACAAAATCCATATAACTCTACAGCAGTATCAAAATTATTCAACCCCGTGACAAGTAGTAAGTCGAGCACATTTTGCTGTTCTGACCAATTTAACGGATAGGCAACTGTAGTCCTAGAGAGCCGCAGCTCTGCTTGTTTTGCAGCTATGCCTCCCTTTCCCACTGTTGATTACCTGGATCAGGTGTGTTCAGCCAATCAGGAGCTGTAAGTCCAGGGATAGTTGGAAAATCGCAGGGCTGCGGCTCTGTAGGACCAGGTTGCCTACCCCTGACCTACTCTAAACGTGATGCATAGCCAGGCAACAGCTCCTGGCAACATTCCTAAAAAATCTTAGCCCATTCGTCCTGGGCAATCGCCTCCAGGTTTGCATGCTGCAATCACCTTCTTCAAATCCCACCAGAGATAGGGGGTCAAGTCAGGTGACTGTGATGATGATGATGATGATGATGATGATGTGACTCTAAAACCTTCCAGGACTTCTCCTGCAACCAATCCTTGGTGGACTTTGAGGTTTGCTTGGGATCACTGTCCTTCTGGAAAGTCCAGTGACACCCACCCTCACAAAAGGACATGACGTGTTCTCCCAGAATGTCCTGATACTTCAATAAAACAATATTGCCTTCCACACACAATAAATAGGAAATAAAACAACCCCAGAGCATCACTGAGTCACCACCATGCTTCATTGTGCTCTTTTCAGCATACGCTTCATTCTTCTTCTTCCTCCATACATACCAGTGATCCATAGGCCCAAAAATGTCTGGCTTGTTTATTTGGTTGTGAACATATAGGGCCTGATTTTTTTCTTGTGCATTTGGGGCAGTAGTGGTGTACATCTTGGAATCGTGTCATGGAAACCTTCAGAATTAAGTATGCACCTTACTTTGCAAACTGAAACATCAGTGCCTGTTGCTATGAAGTCTTGCTGCAGGTCTTTTGCAGTCACTCGAGGGTTTTTCTCCACTTGCCTCCTCAGAAATCCAGTTGGTGTACCCCCAGCTCCTTTAACTTTGAATTTATGAACTATGCTACCAACTATGTCTCTAGGTAGTTTCAGTGCCTTTTTTTAAAATATTTTTTTCCTTTGTTTGTGAAAAGCAATGATATTGCTTAACTTTTTTAACAATTCTTTTGATTTTGCCACATTTCTTATCCACATGACACTCAACCAAACCCTGGCCAGTTTAAATATTTGATGTGTTCTATCTATGTTCTGTTCCAGTATTTTCAATCAAAACTTTAAATTAAAGCTGACAGTCTACACCTATCACATACACATATCTTGATTGTTTTATTTTAAATCCACTGCAATGGCATATTGAGCCAAAATTATGACAAATGTATCACTGTCCAAATATATACAGACCTGAGTGTAAGTCTAGGACTTGATGACTACACAACTTACTGCAGCTTTGCCAACTCCATACGGCACACTGAAGAGGTACCGCAGCCCTCCCATAGATGAAATGGTGACTATCAAACCTCGACCTTGAGCCACCATCAACCGGGATGCATACACTGAGAAAAAATAATGGCCCCTGACAGAGGGAAAAACAGACATACGTAAATTTAGTTCAAAATACCTGTAATAAAGCGCAAATTAGTCTTACTTTATTATAGAGTAAATCACACACTGTTTAAGGCTCAAAGCTTCATATTCTCAGTGATTTCAAAACTAATAAAAACAAAGGCAAGCTGAGTCACAGTGGATGCTTACAAAACTGTCAACAGGCACGAGGATGTGATGCAGTTTGATGACTCAGCTATCATGTGAAACACAAAAACATACCTGAGGCCCGTGTTATTGATGGAATCCCAAATGGACGGATCAGTTTCCCAGAACTTTTTCCCTATATTTTCAAAGATATCCTGCAAAACGCATCATGCTTAGATAAATTATTCTGTAAACAGTTTGTAGTGGTTCGTCTTTTCAGTGAGGAATTTTGCTATTTCAAGTAAGTCATAGTATATGAAGTGGCAGTATATGTACCTGTACTCCAGCATAGGCATTGTTAACCAGGATATCCAGCCTGCCATTCTGTTCACGTTTGATCCGTTCAAACAATTCTTCAATGTCTTGATTTTTAGTA
Organism: Helostoma temminkii; assembly: GCA_900302695.1. Classification (NCBI taxonomy): domain Eukaryota; kingdom Metazoa; phylum Chordata; class Actinopteri; order Anabantiformes; family Helostomatidae; genus Helostoma; species Helostoma temminkii. The sequence continues at coordinate 14,458 of OMLM01002778.1, forward strand.
GAATCACAGACAACTGGCACACAGTTCCCACCTCTCTCCTTCACCTGTGTGGAGAACAAAAGTAATAGCTGTAAACAATGTTAACAATTCTGACTGAAACACTACTTCTACACATCACAAGAAAATAACCTTACAGTGTGACAGTGTCACAAACAATACATGAAAGACATGGAAAGAAGAAATTAAAGTTATGGGAACTGATCAAATTGTAAATTAATGGCATTATTAGCAAAAGTGTTTTTCCTCTCTACCTAACAACTATCTGCATTAGACCTTATAATAAAATCCAAGTCAAACTTTCACCTCTGCAGCAGTGCGTTTCAGAGTCTTGTCCTGGCGCCCTGTGATATAGACAGTGGCTCCTGCCTCAGACAGCTGGAGAGCTATTCCCCTGCCGATGCCTCTGGAGGCACCTGTTACCACACATACCCAGCCAGACAGGGACATTTTCTCTGGGGGAGGAACCCACAATACATAATAAACAGTAAGCTCAAAACACAACATGTCAAATATCTGGAAGCTGAGTCATTCCAACTGGACTGGCCTCTCACCTGGCTAGAACACCTCTGGTGAATGAATCTGAGGTCGCTAACCAACTTTCCTCAGACTGAGAAAGCTACTTGGACAATTAGTGAAGCATTTTAACCTAATGTTGTAGGAAGTCTATTTGACATGACTCAACTGTCACACCTGACTGAGAATCTTCACTGGCATTACGTAAATTGAAAGTACGTATGAATAAAGCTCAACCAAGTGATAAACTTAAAGCTAAAACATGGCCGTATAAATGAAGCTGTGCTGTCACCTCCCACTGTCCATAGGTCACTTGAAATCTGTAGTCTTACACAACTACATTAGCCAGTCACTGTCAGTCAGCATTATGAATGCACAGTTGACCCTGATATTTGTCAGGAATCTGTAGTTTACCACTGATACATTTAACAATTGGTAACAAGAAACACAGTGGACTGACAAATACACAATGTAAAATGACTACATAGCTATTGCACTGTTCAATAGGAGGGAAATAGAAGTTACGAGCTCGTTTTCATGATTATAAACACACTTTAATGAGACGTTTTACTCATTCTCGTGGTATATTCCATTTTTTCTTCCCAATTTACATTTTTCTTTTTTTCCCATAACTAAATCTTTCACCTTGCTTAGTTAAAAGGAGCCTTTAATCACGAGAAACAAGCGATTTTACACGATTTGATTCAATTAACCAAATAAACAATAAGCTAAAGTTACAGAATTTGCTAAACTGTATCAAAAGGATAAGCGACGTTACCTTATTTGCACAGAAAGCGCTGGTTTCGTGTGTCAGGTGCGAATAATAGTACCACGGAAGAAACCAACAAGGAAACAGATAGCTGATAATGTAACGTCTGGGTTGTTGCGGCTGTTACGGTATGAAATTGTGTTGTAATAGTAAAGTGGCTATCACAAAGCTGTCCAGGCTTCATGTATGCGGTAACATCGCGAGAAGACGCGAGACTGAGTATGCCCACAGATGAACCACGACGAAAGTTATCTTTTCAGACCACATTTCTCATATATACTACATATTCAGGTTCGTAAAACGCGCGTTAATAAGCTACAGGTGACACATTTTTAAAAACAACATTTTCAAGTACCATAAATGACGCATGCGCCATTATGCCGGTGGCTTGTTAGATAACGTCGACATTCCAAACAGCTGCAGACAGCTGTGGTTTCACTGATAACAGTTTCTATAAAGTTACTGGCGAGCATCTGAGGCGGCCTTTGATTTTTGTTTAGCTTACAACAATGCACACGATGGCGCTGTAGTCGAACTCACAGTGAACGATGTGCTGCTAATAGGTGATGGCAGTGGGAGAGGTGCTTATAAATACACTGTAGAATTTTGAATATAAGAACATTTTCAGGTAACCATGGCATCATGCCCAATGACTAAATGTAAATGTAAACAAAAGAACATGGAAATTATATATAATGTTTCAACTGAAATGTAACATTTTGTAACAACTTCGTGGCAGCAACATGTCTCAAAGAAGTTGGGGCAGAGGCAACAAAAGGCAGGAAAACTAAGTGGTACTAAGAAGGAACAGCTGAAGAACATTTTGCTGCTAATTAGGTTATTTGGCAACAGGTCTGTACCATGACTGGATATAAAAGGAGCATCTTAGAATGAGAGAAACAGAGGTAAAGCTGGGCAGAGGTTCAGCAGTTTGTGAAAAGCTAAGATAATGTTCCTTAATATAAAGCTATATATTATAAAGCTATAATATAGAGCTGCAGGGCTAACACTTCACAGGGATTCCACACAGGGTAGAGCTGTTGTTCAGTTCACCTCAGAGATTTACATTTATGTTCACGTTTAGTCATTTGGCAGATGTTGGGAGTCTTGTTAGCAGGGTTACAGTAGTCAAGGTGAGTTAGTTAGAAACATGGAAAATATGGGGTTACGTGTTTAATCATTTCTTTTATGTGGCATCACGTGGAAAATGACCTGGGTAGAGAGTCAATCATTATCACTTAACTGACTTTACGGGAAGCTTGCAGACAACAAAGAATACTGTGTGTGTCTGCACCTTTATCATCTAATGGTCAAATATTGGTTACTGGCATCCCATACATAGAAAATAGTTAATTATTATCAACACATGTATTTTACAGGAAGGCTAACATTAAATTTCAAGGATTACGCTTAAAAGTAAAAATATCAAATCATTTTTTTTCATGGCAGTATTTTTATGGTTGACACATTTCTGTTACAGAATGTAGCTGTAGCATTTGACTTTTGGTTTAAATACTTTTTTGTTTGTTTGTTTGTTTTTTGAAAACTAGTGTAATCAGCTGTTTTTTAATGCCAGTAATCATGAGCCTACACTTTGATCTTTCTGTTATTTGTCATCCAGGCAGAATCATTTTATCTGCCAACCTCATGTTTGTATGAGCAGAGAGGTTAAATGGTTATTCCGAGCAGAGCACGTCTAGTGTCTATTAGATCAATCTGTCAGCCAAATACCAAGGTCAATGACAGGTGGTCTCCCTGTAACTTTTTCAGTATGAATGTGCAATATACAGTCACTGGTGGTACAGTCACTATTAGGCACACCTGTAAAATCTATTGCAATCCAGTGCAGCAGTTCTGCTGTGAATTGTACATTTACAACGTTATAATTTCTCATTTTTTAGGTTAGAACTGTCTGAAAGGTGACAATTCTTATACATGTTTATTACTGAAATCATAGTGAGTGGTGGAATCATACTGGAGCGCATTATATTAAGAGGAGCTCATAATGTTTTGGCCAACCTATTTAAAATGAATGAAGGTGTAAAAGCATTAGAAACACCTCCCCTCCTAATGCACTCCAGTATGACTTCAGCACCCACTATTACGTCTAAGAAATTAAAAAAGTAGATTCAGTATTCAGTAGTATTGATTGCATCGGATTTTGCAGGTGTACCTATAAAAGTGGCCAGTGAGTTTCTGCACTTTAATTTTAAAATGCTCTTACCTAATAACTAAAATTGTACCCCTGCTGTAGTTTGTACCTGAAATCTATTGTATCTGTTGGTCTGCGGGTACTTGGACCTTAATTGATTTCTTATTCTTATCACAGTGTTTGCTAAAGATAAACAAGCAGGAACTTGTCATGCAAAAACTGTGTCGCTGTGTAGTTATTTATTTTATTTTTTTTAGTACATGTTGTTGGAAAAGTTTTTGATACACAGTTTTTACATTTTAATCAGAAACATTACTGTTTTTTTGTTTGCTTATTGGTTTCTTTTTTTTTTCCTTTTTTCTTTTTTTTTTTTTTACCCTTTTTTGGGAGGTGAACCCCACCTCCAGACATTGATTTCTGTGACTCAGTGGTGTATAAAAGGCATCAGGACTGCTGATAGAAGAGAAGGCTTTTATGACAGAAGTCATTGCAATGGCTAGAGGTTTTCACTTCATTTGGATTCCTCTGCTTCTCTCGTGTGTCTTTGAAGTTTCTGACAACAGACATGGTAAACTACATTATTCAATCCATATTATACTATGTTAGTAAGCAGAGAATTAAAAGCAAACATTTTATTTACATTTAATAATTTGTTAACAGCGATTTTTCTTTGTATTCTCAGTCCCACAGGGTGTGAATACTGTAACCACTTATACAGGAAATGTAGATGTGGATAAGATCATTGCAAACATCCCAGTAAGTCCCAGTGAGGATTAAATCACTGAAGATAAACACATATCAGTAAAACTGTTTATATACATTGTTTTTCTTGTTTACCATAGTTACCACCTGGATTCGATCCCACACATATAAATATAACGGTTTGTAAAGAATACTTTTCAAAGTAATATGAAATATCTCTTTTGTTTTTTGTTCTATGCTAACTCATAAAAACTCAGAAATATTTTCTGTATCTTATTTAACTCTTTTTATTCGTTTAATTCCGTATGTTTTATTTTCTTACAGCGAGTTTTTATCCATAACTGTATAGGTAAGAGATTCTTCATGTAGAAGTAACATTGATTGGTATCAGTGCAGTGATATTACTGACTTACAATAAATCCTAGATTTTTATTCTGCTTAACATTGCTGTCATGGTTTGGCAGGAATCAAGGAACAGATGACGTCGCTGAATAAGCAGCTTCAGGAGTCAACTGTTCTCACCAGACAAATAGGTGAATATTCTTTTAGGATTTGACTCATGTAACTATTCAGGAATAGTGGTCTTATTGATTCTGTAATTTGTACTCTGTTGGACAGGTGAGGAAGCCTCTGGGTTAAGGAGTAAAGTCAGAGGTCTTGAAGAGAAACTTGCTAAATGCAGTTCGACATCATCAGCTGATAGTGGCTGTAAGTGTTGGTTTAAAAATCCAACTCAAAATACTGCATGTTTATACATGTGAAAAATTAAACACAAATATTAAAATGCATCTTTAATTCCTTGACAGGTTATCAAACTGAGCTGCTTCGCAGAATGAACCATCTTTTGGAGGCATTTAATAGTGAGGAATTTCTGAGTAAGTTTAACTTATAAAAAATGATTATATTTTATTATTTTGTCTTATTTCATTTATACAGTACAATATATTTTTGCAATTTCCATAGTTTCTTTATGATATAGTAATGCAAAGTTTTTTTTCCTAGTTCTGAAAGTCATTCGACTGACCACTGAGGTGAACACACTGCAGAATAAAATCAAACTTACTACCGCTGATTCAGCTGGAACACCAGTTGCAACCAGATGTAAGTGTGGAGTTACTGTCTTTCTGTTACTGTCAGTACAATAAATGTCAACATCTCTTTAAGCATCTGCGTGAATTGATTTTTAAACACCAGCCAAAGGTCCTTAAATTAAGATGTCTCATGTCTATACTTGTCATGTAGTTCTAGAAATGGAGCTGCAGGAGAAGATGAAAGTGCTGAATGCTATGAAGCAGCAAATTCAAATAAACAACACAAACTCAGCACTGAGTAAGATAATTTTTTCAAAATTCAAAAGCAGAACTTTTTTAGTGAGTTAAAGCATTAGGAATTGGTTGCAAATGACTTTTATTTGTGTGTATTCAGTTCTTGACATCATCTCACTGCAAAATGAGATATGGAGTTCAGAACAGGAAGAGTCAAGAAGAGGAGAAACTAGTCTCCAGCTGGACAAGAGAATTCTGGGTAAAGTGCTATTAGCTGGAGTTAAATAGTCACATGTTAAACTACAGATATTGCCTTTCCACATTTGAAGCAAGACTGAAATTTTAGATTTACAAATTAAATACATCAATTAAACACTACTGTTTCTCAGTTTAGTACTCTCATTGTTTTTGCTGCTACAGCCTTCCTTGGTCTGGTATGCACACCCACTTATGATGACTAGCGGTAGCGATGTTATGTACTTTAACAGTAGTTTAGCATTTATCACAAGCACACAATTGTCATTTGTTGCTGTACTGTCTTTTAACATCACATTATATCTTTTTTATGTTTTATCGGTAGTTCAGCTTTTAAGCTAAACAGAAATATATCAGAATAATATCAGAAATGTGATTTGTTGTTGCATGGGCTGCCAAAAAATACACTTTTGCTTTCATATTTGTATGTGTTCCTGCTCAGCAAGTTAATTTCTCTTAAAATTCTACTTGTTTTAGCATTTTTTGTATTCATGATTGTTTCTTTGCTTAATCGCTTTCACTTAATCAGCTTTACAACAACAACTGGACAAGAAGATCGATGAACTGAGAGCCACTGAAGATGCCAACTCAGACAGTGGGTACATATAAATGTTTGTTGACATTTGTCTTATAGTTAACAGAATCCAAGTGTTCCTGACACACATTCTCTTTTGGTCCACCAGTGCTGGAGCTGATTTATGTGCACAGTAGGATCCTGACGATAGAGAGACTCATCAATGCCAACACTGAGAAATCCAAAAATAATACTGCTTGTGAGCTCCCTTATGTTATGCCTTGAGATCTCATTGTTTTCTAGATACCATCTTTAAAGAGCTGTTCAAAAGCTTTATTCTTGTCTTTTCTTTTTTTCAGATTATGAGAGGCTTTGGAAACAATCTAGCGATGAGCTTAAAAAAAAGGTTTCACAGCTGAATCGTAATGAAAACAATATGCAACTTAGTAAGTGTAAAAAATTAACAAAATGTTGTTTTTTTCTAGTTGTTCTTGTGTTTGCTGCAGCTTTAATGTCACATCCTCATATTTCTCCAGCCCAGGAAATTATAGCTCTTCAGAGAGAGGTGTTACAATGGAGACAGTTGATGACAGATGACAAAACAGTTTCCTATCTTAAAGGTGAATAACCCACAGCTCTATAAAATTGTATTTTATTAGGTGTATTGTAGTAAAAGTCATACTTGTGTAAGTCTAATGACAAATTATGAAAGTAAACAAATTGTTCATTGTTCAAGTTTTATCAGTATTTGTTTAGGTAAACCTGTTCTACTTTGTCTGTCTTTACTGTAGCTGTCTGGACTCAGTTCTCAACTGTGTTTAATTCTCCTTCTCTTGCAGAATATGCCTGGTACACTCAGACTCAGGCCTAGTCTCAATCTCTAACTGTGTTATGAGCACTTCCATTCCATGATAATTAAACACATAGTGCAAATGGCCCTTTGCCTTCATATTGATTAATTAATTGTCATTACTGATTCACTAGTTGACAGGGAGAAATGGTTGAATGAGAAATTATGAAAGTAAACAAATTGTATAGTTATTTTAAGTATAAAAATATAATAATTGTTTTCTTTCACTAAAGAGCTAAAGGATATGTTGAAGTTGCAGAAAACAAAGCATGATCTCATAAAGAAACAACTACAACAATCAAACAATGCCCAGGCACAACTGAGTAAGTACTAGTATGAAAAAGAGGCAAAGTGAAGTTTAATTCACCGGCATAATGGCGCATGCGTCAAGTTTTCTTTTCTTTTGAGCAGTCATACAAGTCATCAGTACAATGAAGGAACTGAGAGAGGCACACGTCGATGATACAACATCAACTAATCCTGCAAGTGAGTCATCCCCTACCAATTGTGCATATAATGTTGCATGAAAGCAGATAACTGTGGTATAACTGTATGGTTCTGAATGTATGGCAAAGTCACAGTGGATGTGGTCAGTTTTGACTGACTGTTCATGACATTGTTTTTAATTAGCTCTACTGGCTCAGCTTCAAACCAAAGCGAATGACTACACCAAAGCTCAGGCTGAAATAAATGGTGGGTCCTTTTTATTTTTGTCTAATCTTGTGAGTAAGATTTTTTCATACAACAATTCCGTGTAAAATCTTCGGTAACCTGGCTTCTATCCAAATAACAGAACTACAGAAGAAACTGCAGTTGAAGACTCAAGAATGCTCTGGATTTATGGAAAGATACAACGGTAAGTTTGAATTTTGATTCAGCTAAAGCGGCTCTGATGATTCATTTTTAAATTATGCTTATTATTTATGTCATGTATCTGTTTCTATCAGAAGTAAAGACTGAAATTGACCAAAAGATTGCAGAACTCAACAGAACTGGAGACTTCAAGGCAGCACTTGGTGAGAATAATATTCATATTAAACTTAGAATCTCCCCATTATAATACATGCTTATTTTCTTCATAGCACTAAACAAATACTTTAAATACTTATAAATCGCAAACTATGTAGTGATGTTCGCTCTGTTTTTTTCTGGGTCAGTACTGAATGTGATAAACCTGAATGATGAGATTGAGTCTCTCAAGAATCGGATCTTTACGACCGATGATGCCAAAAGGATCTTCGGTAAGTGATATAGCATTATATCACAGTGAACATCTGAAACTACTGTGTATATGTATTAACCATCTGGTATTGGATTGAGAAATGTGTGTTCTATAAAGTGATTCTCTCAGGTATCTGTTTCTTTTTGTCTCATGACAGAGCTGCAGAGGCAACTGGAGGATAAGCAAGAACAACTGAAGTCCAAGACTGCGGACCTTGAGAGACTGGTTGGCAGCTCCAGCATTAGTAAGCTCTTTGATTTGAGTTTCTGTGACAGTGTGTTCATTGTTTAAGTTTTATTAGTATTTGTTTAGGTAAACCTGTTCTACTTTGTCTGTCTTTACTGTAGCTGTCTGGACTCAGTTCTCAACTGTGTTTAATTCTCCTTCTCTTGCAGAATATGCCTGGTACACTCAGACTCAGGCCTAGTCTCAATCCCTAACTGTGTTATGAGCACTTCCATTCCATGATAATTAAACACATAGTGCAAATGGCCCTTTGCCTTCATATTGATTAATTAATTGTCATTACTGATTCACTGGTTGACAGGGTACTGGAAAAGTAAATGGGGTTAAGTGAAGCTAAAATAAAAAGCATAAAGGCAAAGAAATATCCCATAAGAGGCGAGGAATCTCTGACTGTTTTGTGGTTTCTGAAATGTGCATTAATTTAAATATACTATGGGGAAATGCATAAAGGAAACAGACTGGGAGTATCTCAATAAAATATTGTGAGAGACAGTTCTAATGAACAGTTTTGTTTATATAAACTATTTCTGCACATTTGCATATTTCAGTTTTAACAATCTTTAAGCTGAATAATGAAATACAGGATCTTCAGAAGACGACAGACAACAGCACAACATATGATCATGTAAAAGGTTAGTTCGTTGTTATGTTTTAAATACCAGCTCACAGAGTTTGATAGTTAAGTCAGATATGACAACATGCAGTTTGTTTTAGAGAAATGTAATCTAGGTTTTTTTTCCCAGTGTTGCAAAACAGACTGGATGGTCTTATCAGGCAAATGGACAGAGGAGATGGAAACACAAAACTGAGTAAGTGTGAAATAAAAAAACTTCATTTGTAGTCTTATTGTATATGTATCTGAATAAACACTATTTTCTGGCCTGTGTTGTATTTTCCTTCAGTACTGAAAATCATGACACTACAGAATCAGGTGGAGCAGCTGCAGAAACAGTTGTTAGACCTCGACAAGTTACACATCAGTGAGGTAACCCGTAAGTATCTCCAGCAATTCTTTACAAATACCTCCTGATTTCTACAGCATAACGAGTAATTACAGAGACACTTAACTATAGAAGATAGAAAGTTACGTTGTATCTTGGATTTATTAATTTATTTTGCATTTGCTTTTTCATTGTTTTTAATTTGTCTTAGAGCTCAAAAATGATCTTACAAAAAAGAAGAAGGAACTGTTGGACACTATCAAAGAGCTCAATCAGAAGAATGACAAAAATGCCAAGCTGAGTAAGTGAAGAGGGAGTACAGTGTCCACATTTATCATCAATAAATACAGTGGTCTAAAGTGGATTTCAATATAATATATTTTCTGTAATCCTCAGTTGTGATAATAACTAATCTGCGCAGCCAACTCAGAAATATAGAAGAACAGCTCAGGGACAAGAAAACTTCTGGTAAGTATTAAATTATTATAAAGATGTTAAATCAGTGAAGAACATTTAGCTCTTTGATAACTTCAAGTAAAAATTGTTGTTTTCTAGAGTTGGGAGAAGAGCTGAAGGAAAGGAAACTGCAGCAATCTCTTGATCAGGCTGAAATCAAGTGTAAGTTCTTCATGAACCCTTCATCTGGTTGTTGAACAATATGTAGGTTTCTGCACTAACACTACATTGTTTTACATCAGCTCTTGAAGCTCAGCTTGAAGCCAAAAAAAAGGAACATAACTTGGCTCAGGCTGAAATTAGAGGTGAGTTGATTATTTCTGAAAAGGATTGTCCTGAGAAAGACTGCTCTGACGGACATTTGATGACCTGGTAATGTTTTTTTCCCTTAACCACAGAGCTGCAGAGGAAACTGCAATTAAAATCTCAGGAATGCTCTGGACTTGAGGAGAGATATAAGGGTAAGTTTTAATTTCAGCTAAACACTGACAATCGGTACTTTAGTTTAACTTCTAAGTTACTGTATGTCTATTAGAGGCACAAACTGAGTTTAAACAGAAGATTGAAGAACTGAAAATAAGTGGACACGTCAAAGAAGCACTCGGTGAGTAAAAGCTTTCCATTTTGCGTGTTCAGGTTCTCATAATGTATTTCAGATTTATGACCAGGTCATGTTTTTTTCTCTTTTTTTTTGGGGTCAGTTCTGGACATAAGAAACCTGCATGGTGAACTTAAGACTCTGGCGGATCAGATCACCACAACAAAAGACTCGGACAGAATTGTCGGTGAGTAGCAGGAATTATAGTCAATGTAAGCACAGCGGCGTTTTCTCCACTACTAATCAGATGTTGTTTATATATAAATCTTTTCGTTTTTTAAAGCAAGAAGGTTTGCTATTCAGAACTCACATTTATTTTTCTTCCTTCTCTAACATCTCTGCTTCTTTTTATATCACAGAACTGCAGAGGCAACTGGAGAAGAAGCAAAACGAACTGAACACCAGGACTTCAGACCTTGAGAGTAAAACTGCCAACCCCAGGACAAGTAAGCACGCCGTAATAGACTGTGATCACTTGGGCCTCTGTTGAAATCCAAGAATGCGTTTTCAGGATTTATGCAACCTGGCTGCTACAACATTGGAATTGCATCACAACTGTATTTTTTTAAAAGAAAGACATTGGCTGAAATGATCAAAAAACTTAAAAAACAACAAATATTATCTCTAAAAAAAGTTTTGTGAATTGTGATGTTTGACATTGTTTATAAGAGGATACAGAGTAGCTAAACACACTGAGATTCCTGATTGCTTACTTGCTATAATTTCAAGCATCCTCAATATATATATGTACATCTGTAGTCTTCTGGCATTTTCTAATGCCCTAAAATTAATGCTTGGTCTAGTGGAAGTGTCACTTTGGGAATTAAATACATAGAAAGTGGAAGAAATAAAATTTCAACTTTTTTTTTTATAATTTTGGGAGTGAGAATGTTGAGCATGCAGGTTTAGGGTTCCACCATCATGGAACTATTGAAGTAAACAGATATGCGTTAGAGTTTTTGCTGTGTGGTGCAGGAACCAAGTGAACCTGGGTGCTCAGGTAGGAAGGTGCTATTGCATTGACACTCTGTGTCAAAGCTCTGAACATGGTGCAAGACGCCACTGAAAGCCAGTGCGGAGATATGAACAATGGAGTGATGAGCAGGCATTTTGTCAGGTTTGATAATGCAAGCTAGTTGTGATGTCAGTAGGGTGTTGTGATAGTCAAGATGAGAGATGTTGAGTACAATCAATCCAGTTAAAGCCAGTTCTTGTTTTGTTTCAGTTTTAACAATCATCGAAATACAGAATGAAATATATGACCTGCAGAAAAAGGATACCAATGCGACCGTAAGAAACCACATAGAAGGTCAGTCTATTATAAATACTAGAGTTACATTCAGAGTGACATCAACACAAAAAATGTATGACAACTGACAAGCTACAATAATTTTTTTTGCCAGGGTTGCAAAATAGAGTGAATGACCTCATCAATCAACTAGACAACAAAGATGATGAAAACATAAAACAGAGTGAGTGTCAAACAATTATCAATAGAGAGGGTCACACACAAAAATGTTCATGCACATTTTATTGGAGATCCTCTTACAATATCTCTCACATTACACAATAGTTTACCCTTTCTGTTGTGTTGTGATTAGTCCTGAAAATCATCACACTGCAGAGTCAGATGGAGCATCTGCAGACATTGTTATCGAACCTCCATGTGGTAAAAAACGCTGAGGTTACTCGTAAGTATATCCAGCACAATTTTAATTTATGAACTGATGCGAGGTTTGTTGATAAAACTGTAATTGCTGTGTTCTGCACACGACAAAGAAATTTTAACTTTCATTTCTCTTTGCAATTCTCTCAGAGCTCACAAATGATCTTACAACTACAAAGAACCAGCTGAAAAAATATATGGATGAGCTGAATGAGAAGAGTCAAACAAATGCCAACTTGAGTAAGGAACGAGGAAATAGGGTGTCTGGGTTCATAATGAAGGAAGTGTTCTGAAATGTCTGAAAATTTCTATTTTTATGTGTTTGTCAGTTCTGAGAATAACGGATCTGACCTACCAACTCAGAGACCTAGAAGTAGAACAGCAAAATGAGACCCAAGCAACGTCTGCTGCAATTCATAGTGAGTCCTTGTTTCGCTTTGACATCAAGTAAAACATGTATTAACATAACTTTTTTTTCTGAGCTAAAGCACATTATGCGTTTTTTAGATCTCAGAGAAAAAATGAAGATAATAGAGGATAAGCACTTTCAAGATCAAGCTAAGATCAAAGGTCAGTTCAGTCCTGGCATGTGTAAGTTTGTGCAACAACAACAAAAAAAGGCTACTAAAAGAAAATATCAATGTTTTTTATACAAGCTCTGCAGGATAAACTGAACCAGACAGAGGCACAGTGTTCCAGTTTTGAGCAGAAAGCTAAAGGTGAGTGTCTTTTCTATTGCCTTAAATGTTCCTGCTGGTCACCAGTCTAAAAAATATAAAAAAAAATTTATTTGCCTTTTTAACAGTTTTGTCAAAACGTTCCATGTCTTTTTTAGTATTTACTGGTTGTTGTAGCACACAGAGAGGTTATAATGAACCACAGTACCTTTTCTAGACATTAGTGGTGTACCAGCTGCTTGAGCACCTCCATCAGCTCAAGCTCTTAGAGTGGACAGAAAAGGACCAAGACTGCCACAGAAGCTTTTTAACAAATCAACCCTTTCAGAAGATAAACTTCGTAAGGTTGAAGTTTAACTGGGAAACTTTTTACTGTCACACAAAAAATTGAAGAAGGATTGAAATAGCAGTTTATTCAAAGGCCTGTCAGTTTGGAGTGTTTGTATGTGCCGTATATGACTGTATTGTCTGCATAACTTGATATAAAATCAGGTGTGTCATGGACAGTGATTGGCTTGTGATGTTGTGATTGTGACTCAAAAGTGAACTACAAGGGTTAGTGTAAAGCAGTTAGTGTCTTGGAAATAAACGTCCTTATTTAACGTATTATGTCGTTTTCTTTTTATCCAAAGAAAAAACAGCTTTTATGCTCATATCTTGTTCTACATGTGAGATTAACACTAGTTGTAAATGTCCTTGCAGAGCTGCAGAATGACCTGAATAAGAAAATTGATGAGCTTGCATCTAAATCTGACAGTGTTACTTCACTTGGTGAGTGGTGGAGCTGTGACACTTATTTACTTCATCTGTACAATGTTCAGTACATAAATCA
>OMLM01002779.1:6809-22469 GCA_900302695.1 Helostoma temminkii
TGTGTGTGTGTGTGTGTGTGTTTGGGTGTGTGTGTGTGTGTGTGTGTGTGTGTGTGTGTGTGTGTGTGTGTGTGTGTGTGTGTGTGTGTGTGTGTGTGTGTGTGTGTGTGTGTGTGTGTGTGTGTGTGTATTTTGGTTTGTGCATCTTGGAAAATATTGTCTCTAAACAATATTTTATATTTTTACAAATGTTTATTTGCTCAGGATCAGCTGTTTAGTCACGTCATATAGTCACAATACTTCTCACTATTATCAGACAATTGATAATTTATTCTGTTTATGCCATGTTGCAAATCTTTTGCCAGCAGAGTGGTTCAGAATGGCAGCAGATAATAAAACAATTGATAAGCTTATTTCTTAATGCCTGGGTTTTTGGTAGTTTGTTGTTTTAGACAGTCAGAAAAGCTGAAGAGCTTGTTTGTTGCTCAAAATAGTTTGTTCTTTTTTTCTTTTACACCTGTTGTTGTCTTGTTCTGCCTGTATTTGTTGTTGCCCCATATGGACTACATGCCTCGAACAACTCTGAGCCGCTCTGTTTCCCAGGAAGGATGGAGTTAAAGCGTCTCTTCCGCTTTCCTGTTTCAAATTATTCAGTGTTCAGTGGTGTGCTCATGCATGTCATGCAGTCATAGTGTTCTTCAGAGAAGTGACATTCCACCTCTATTTAAAAACACCAGATGCCTGTCAGTCTCTCTCTCTTCTGTTGCCATACACTCTCTCCTGTATGTGGGCATGCTTATGAAATATGCATTTATTAAAGCACAGTGAAGCCTGCTGACTCCATCCACTGACGGCTTGATCACACGTTGAGCAGCCAGTGAACCAGCTGCTGACTGTGTTCAAGTGAGGCATTCTTGTCTCTGCTGTGAGACTGAGTCAGTTTAGTAAATGGTAGCGTCAGCTTCTCAGCATGAACACACCACTGTTAAAACAACAAAACCAAGTTTAAAAATGTGTCATTCTCAAGTATCTGTGATTAATGTCATTCACAACTAATATGCTGAGTTAAGTTTGAAACGGGGTTGGAAATGTAAAGAATGTCACAATTGGAATCAAATCAATAGACGATAATGTAATTATCTACGAGCATTGTTCAGGACGTGCAGTATTTGAAATTTCCCTTTTTTATTATTAGGATAAAAAATTACAGCTATGGTGATTTTTGGCTTCTGTAGTTTGTGGATCTCTGGAACATGAGTCATCAGTAGTGTACAACTATTTAATGCTGTGACCAGGGTATGGGCACAAAAACCCTTGGCATAATTCAAACACTGGAAAACAACACTGGCATTGAGGACCAGTGTTCATTAGAAATATCATCTCTTGGAATCAAGGAAGAAATTATTATATTTTAGTTGTAAAATGGGTCAGTGTGACTTGGATGATATTTTCATTCTTGTGACTGATGTCATGGATGGCCTAAGAGAATTTGTAGCAAGAATATCCACTTAAACTCAATGTAGATTGAAATTGATTTGTTTTTGTCTGTCACCATTGCAACTAGGAAGGGGCTAAAAGCTGTGCAAACTGACCGTGAACATGCTCTTTTGAGATGTGTTGTTGCCATCAATTTCAAAAAGACATTTTTCTTAACATGATACATTTTATCAATTTAAACATTTGATGTTTTCTAGTGTTGTGAATAATAAATGGGTTTATGAGACTCGCAAACCACTGCATCCAGTTTTTATGTAGATTCTACACAGCTCCCCAACTTCTTTGGAATTTGGGTTGTACTACTTTAGGATTGTGTTTTTATGTAATTTTGATTTTCTTGTGGTTTCTTTTGTAGTCACTGTGACTTCATTTGTCCCACTCTCGTCAATGCTATATCTACAAAAATGTGGGAATTTCATAACATCTGTTACAAAAATCCACTTGACACATGCAAAACATCCACTAGAATGAGTCAGGACAGCCATGCCATTGAAAGTACAACTTCACTGGTTGGTGGAGCATAACACAGCAATGTGGTCATTCTAGTTTCATCAGTTTTAACAAATAAAACTAAAACTGTAATGTGGGTCACATTAATGAGAGGGTCACAAGATGTTTAATGGTGTGTGGTTTTTGACTTTTTTCTAATCTTTGGTTTGCCTTGCTTCATTGGCGGTTTTGACAAATTATGCAAACACATCTGTTGTTTTCCACCTTTTCCAATCCTTATTTATCTAAGAAAGCCATTTCTCATTTGAGTGTAAAAGTTACTGCTTGTAAATCTGCACCTCTCTGATTTTTAGAAAAGTCTGCCCTTAATCTGAAATGTTCCTCTCTGCATTATTGAGCAGCACTCTGCGTCTGTCAGCTCTTTGGACCAGAGTGCTAGGTCATCTGATTGGGGGACTACAACTCAGTAATTGTTGAACACTAAGTCATCATTTTGTAGATTATCTGTATAAGCATCAGGTACAGTAGCTCCTTCACTTTGCTAATGTGAAAAACTTTGTTACATTTGCTACAAAATACACTGATTTTTATAATGATATTGCAAAGGAGGATTAAGACAAATAAGCTTAACCATAGGTTTATTAGGTGTTTATTACGGAGGTAGGTAGTTTGGTGTCCAAGGCAATGCCAGTGCCTTCCTTAAGGACATTTTGACTTTGGGCTTTATGAATAAAATTTGACTTGTTTTTCAAATTTGCTATTGAAAAATATTAAGTGACAGTGAAGGACCACTGTGCCTCGTAGGTAAAATAGATGAGTCTTCACTCAATCAGAACCTCTGACTAAATTGTACATGTAGATTATGCCACACCACATTAGTGTGAGAGAGATTCTGCACGGCGGATGTCGCTTCAGTGGTTGAAGAAAAAAGTGCAATATCCTGAAGGTCACAAGTTTAATCCTGGCAGCACACAATGCCCTCAAGTAAATCAAACTCCATCTTTTACTGCTGCTGAGGCTGATTAAACTGAAATGTTAAAAGTGTATTGTAAAATGTGATGGGAGAAACAAATGTAAAAGGTTACACTGGTATGAGAATGAGCAGAGGTGACAGAGCTGTGACAGCAGGTGGAGAAAATGAATCAGTGGGTGGAATTGATCTTGTTAACTTGAGGCAGTGGGGCGAGGTCAATTGCATAACATGCAGCCCAAAGCTGGGTCAGGCAGGAAGAGAGGGAGGGAGGTTGAGAGAAGTGTGCAAATGATGATGAACGATGGGTAAGGGTGAAATTAAGGGTGAAATGCCAACTGACTTCATTAAGTGCAAGATGAATTCTAGGAAATAAGTAATCTGATAAATCTGGCAGTCCAATGCAAATAGTGTTGTAAATGAGTTTTTGTTTATGCTACCTGGTAGATGGAGGAGCAGGTAGACGATGCTCAGTCTCTTTCCTGTTTGTCTTGGCAGAGATCCGGGAGGCGTTTAAGGTGCTGGATCGTGACGGAAATGGGTTCATTTCCAAACAGGAGCTGGGTATGGCCATGCGCTCTCTGGGGTACATGCCCAGTGAGGTGGAGCTGGCCATCATCATGCAGAGACTAGACATGGATGGTGAGTCATACACACAAAGAGATGTTGTGTACAGACATAAAGCATTTTACATTTTTATTATAGACAATAAACAACATGCTGCATGTGTTCTCATCAAGAGGCAACTGTGCAAAGACTTGCAGTATATATGTTTCTTTATTCATTGCCTGTTCAGTGAAATATATTACATCCTGTGTCATGCATAAAACATTTATTCAAGCATGCTTGAGTGTGTACTTATTTGAATCTCAACTACTCCGTTTCCTGTTGACACATGACACATTGAAGTATAAAGTGAAACCGATGTCAGGAGAGAACAGCCTGAATGAAGAAATATGTGTGGTTCAGTAAAATATTTGCACACAACACATGGGTATAGTTATTGTAGATCAAAGTAGGTTTTCATATTTGTTGTGGTCAAGCAGCAAAACAATATCAGTTTATCTGCTGCAGCAGCTGAATATGTGGGCAAAGGCATCACTAAGCTGTGGTGTATCAATACATCCAGAATGTTTATGGTTCTGGTGGTCAAATTAATGAGATCAGAATCAGCTGAGGTGTATTTCTACAGCACCATTCTAACTGTTGACCTGTTAACCTTTTCTCTTCAGAGAGAAGATTCAGCACCCAGAGAACACAAACACAAGTAATCCATCTTCTAGCAGCCATCTTTTGCGCTAAGCCAGGTTTCACACAAAGCTGTCCGCATTAACTGTGATCGACATTTCATAAAGGGTAGACTCTTAAAATTTCTATAAGGCGGGAGTAGGAAAATGCAATATGCAAATGTCAGATCACTGGGAATAATATTCAAATTCTTCATGCTGCTGCCACAGCCTTTGATAAGTGCTTTTCAGTTTTACTGTGGAGATTCTAACTCTAAATGTTCAAGACTGAAAATTAAATATTAAGACGTTTTACTGCCTTTATTCTGCTTCTGACTCATCTGCCTCTCAGGAGACCATAGTTACCGTTGCGCCTCAGAGCCAGGTCTTGCCATTGTCTGTTGCACCTTGAAGAAGCAGACGAGGCTACTTTAAAACAGGTGGCAAAGGTCACAGGAGTCAGTGAAGTGTGACACTGTTTGTTTATTCTCAGGGTTCTCATTATTTTTCCTCTCAATGTGCATTTAATCCAAGTTTGTGGAAGCTTCTGGTTGGAAAAAAATCTCTTTACTGTAAAACGATGCAGGTCACTGACTGCAGACAAACTGTCTCATATACATGATCATGGTGTAAATAACCATTTATGATAAATGGCTGCAGCTGGCAAGCAAGAGGGTTTGGGGTTCAATGTCTTGGACAGGGACACTTCAACATGTTGGCAGAATTCAGGGGAACCAGGAGCTGAACCACAAGCCCTGGGGTTTGTACATAACTGCTCTACCACCAACTGATGGTAGTTGGTTGGTGGTAGTCGATCCAAAGATACTATACTCCAACCCTGTCTCCTAAAAAAATAGTGCTCCTATCCATCTCATTGGCAGCTGTGATTGTTTTACCCCAAGGTCCTCTGTGTGTTGTTAGATTTAAGCAACAAAAGCACATTGGTTAGGAAAAAAATGTGGTGTTACTGAAAGTAAATTATGTTGGAAGTCACCACTAATTTTTTTTTCTGTGTAAACCACACCAGTCTTTTGCTAACCTTAACCAAGTGCTGTATTGTACCTATTTGCATTAATTAACAACATATCCTGGTTAATCCAGTCACTGTTATGTTCCCCATATAAACATATTTGTGGTTGCAGAGTTGTGTACAAACCTAAATTCCAGGAAAAGTTAGGACTTTTCCTAAAATGCAATAAAAAAAGATCTGATTTGTTAAAGTACTTGAGCAAATGTTTGAACGGGTTTGATGCCTGCAATATTGAGACACAGGCAATTTCCTAATGTGTTACAAGGTATTTTCTTTAATTACAATGTCTGATTGTCTGGGAACCGAGGATATTGATTGTTCCAAATTTAGGCTCAGAGCCCATCAGCCATGTCCATCTGATTGCGAGAAGATACTGATAGGTTATCTGCTTTGCTCGTCTCTTAAGAGCCAATCCATGCGATTGTTATTGAGCTGTGTGTCCTTCATGGATAGGTGTGACCACTCATTCCAGATCTCAGCATTGCGGCAGATTTAGTTTTAAGCTTAAGATGATGCTTGATGAGTGTGAATTTGACTCTAATCTCCCATTTGTGATCCCTTTAGACATAATCTGGTTATAAAAACTAAATGACTAAAACCTAATCAGGTTTTGAATCTTTCCTGAATAATTTCTTGTTCTGTGTTTGAATTTGGAAACTATGGCATAGTACAGGAAGAGAGTGGTCCAAGCGTAACTAGTTTGCACTGTGATTCCAAGGATGTGACTCAGGGACTTTGTGCATAATGTTGAGCTGTCAGAAACTGTGGAAACAAAGGGACGGCAAGTTAAGAAAAGCATTATGATTTTTATGTACTGTACATCTGGTGAACCTGAACTAACATGAAGGTTCACTTTGTAGGATAACTGTGGGAGGGTTACATGTAGTAATTAGTTTGCTGTTCTTATTTGATATTCATTAATGTGAGTTTCATGTAGTGAAAATTTCTGTGCTTATCATCTTGCACTTTTGACTTCCCTTTGACACCACTGATATAAACAGCAAATGTAAAATGTAATATAATTTTTTTTAATGCACCACTTGAGTATTAATGCCATTCAGCCAAATAGCAGTAATGTTAGATTGTGATTTGTCATTTATTTTTAATTATACACCATGGTTCTCATTGTAACGGTAGCTCCCTTCTTGCATTCATGCTGTTTGGGGATTTTCTTCATATCACCTAGACCAGAAAATATAGTAGGTTTGCCATAATCATGTATTTTATCTTTGATTCATTTATTTATGTTCTGTAGTTGTTTATTTCCACTAAACACTAGGTTATACTCTGTCATATGGAAAATTTATGAAACAAGGTGATTCATTTTTTAATTTCAGTGAGACTTTAAAATGGTGGTCGCCAAGAACTAATAATTGATTTTTCATTGTAAGAACAAGGGTGCAATAAATCACAATTTGATGACCACACAGGCAATAAGCCTGCACAACAACCTCACAAAAACACAGCAGTGAAATACAGTTGCATTAC
Organism: Helostoma temminkii; assembly: GCA_900302695.1. Lineage (NCBI taxonomy): Eukaryota > Metazoa > Chordata > Actinopteri > Anabantiformes > Helostomatidae > Helostoma > Helostoma temminkii. Next base: position 13,411 of record OMLM01002779.1, read on the forward strand.
AAAAGCTGTGTGACTAACCATTACCCACAATTAGCAGATATAGAGCAACATGATCATCATGTTTCTGACCACCTGAAATTCAGCATTTCTGCTCCTTTTAGTTCTAGTGTAGTTTCCACAAAGAAAATCTGGGCTCCTACAGCTTGATGTTTCACTTTTTTTCACTTTGTCCATCTACTGTTTGAGCTGTTAACTTGACCTTGTGGTATACAGTAATCAGGAGTTGTTTACGGAAAAAACTGTTTGCTGCTGGAACCAGGTTAAGCAACAGCTTAATAAGAGCAATGAGACTAGATCACGCAAAAAAATGTGGGTTAAATCTCTGTTACGTTCAAGGATTGTTACAATGACATATAAAAATATCACTGGAGCTTTAAATAACACTTGGTTTGTAATCTGGCCCTAGAATTTGCACTACTGTACTTCACCCTGTGTTACCTTGAACCTGGTCAGCCAGGCCATCTGTCAACTATCCATCGTCCTGTCCTGACATCCTCAGGTCTTAACACTGCTTCATCTGGCACTTAGCCGTCATCTGGCACTTGGCCCGCATTTGTCCTGCTGAATATGCAGGGACACAAGTGCAGTCAGTGGCATCAAATGTTACAGTGGCAGCATGCCCCAGAGTCATGATCAGTCTGAGCAGGAGCAAAACAGAGTAGAGTAGATTGGGGCCGATTGGGACTTTCATCTGCAACTATCATTTTATGTGTGCTGGAAGATCAGGTGGGAATGAGAGAAATAAAATGAGTTTGCAATACGGACATAAGAAACATGAGACAACAAAAAGTGAGGAAGCCAGGTTTGAATATGTTATGTTGCAGTGCTGCAGTTGTCACAGATTGTTTTCACGGTTTGACTTATGATTTACAGCAACAGCTTTCACTGTAGATTTGTATAATCCAAACAGAAATGACAAAACCAGACAGACTCTTCAGAGGACATAATGAAACCTCCCTGGGATCGTGAAAACATTCCTGCCAAACCGTAAAAAACAAAATGATACAAGGATATTCAGCTACATCAACATGAATCCATAATCTAGGCTGTTGCTGTCTGCAGCGTTTTTACGCTTGTGTTTTGGCAGTAGCTCTAACAATGATCAGTAGGCTTCCAGATCTGTACTGTTGGAATCAATTTGCCTGCAGAAACGCAATGTTGTGAGTAATACAGTGGCTGTAAACTTTCATCTGCTTCATGTCTAGCATTATAGAGCTCGTCAGAGCTCTGCCTCGTGTCTCTGTAGTAAATGTTTTGAACTGAGGTGTCTGGGCTTATGAATATCACTTTTATTTTCCTTAAAGCCCAAACATTGGATGTTTCTACAAGCACACTGTGGAAAATAGCGACAGAAAGCTTTTCAGGCTTTAGATATACCTGTGCTTCACACCTATTTAATCCACCATGACTTTATTACCGTGTTTGTTTGTTATTACATGACTTCAGTTCCATGCAGTTAAACACATAATGAATATGACAGTTACTGCATCTTCTTATCATCTTAGGTGATGGACAGGTTGACTTTGAAGAGTTCATGACGATCCTCGGACCCAAACTACTATCATCTGAAACGAGAGAAGGCTTCCTGGGCAGCACAATAGATACTATCTTCTGGCAGGTAAAACTTTATTCTCATTTTCTCACATTTTTAATTTTTGTTAAGGTGTGACTCATTCATTGATTAAATCTAAGGAACCTAGTTAAGTGATTTAAAAAAAATAACTTGAAAAATAATTATCCTGGCAATACAAATAATAATACAAAGATGACCTTCAAAACAGTATAGTAACTGAAATTGAGGTGCTCCAACACCTCAATTTGTTTGATATGTGTCAGTGATGTGAATGAATGTGTGTATTGTTCAGATGCTGCATAGATCTTTTTGTACAGTTGTTGTAGAGTCTTAGTCTGTGGTTGAATGAGTTTCCCATGTGCCACAGTTCAGGAAGTGAGACAGGAAGTTGAACCTCTCTTTTAGCCTTTGGCTTTGACCTCAGGGTTCACTGGTGATGGACCATAAACCTTAGTGTCGGCTTGTGATGGTCATGCAACTCCACCCCCAGATCTCCTTGTGTGCCTGCAGGTGCACATGGCTCTCTGACCTAGTACTACATACATACATACATACATACAAAGTATGTCTGTAAAGAAAGTTAAATGCCCTAATAATAATGCAGCACCTCCAGCATCTGTGCACTCTGTGGTTATGCTCCTAGAGACTGTTTAGCCATTTACTTATCTGTCTTATTTGTGCCAATAAACAGAGATAATACACTTGGCCCGCATCAATGAGATAAATGGATAAAAACGTTGTTGTTGTTGTAGTAGTAGTTCTGGTATTGTCTTTGGGCAAACAAAGTTAATTTTCCTTCACAGCCAACAATAAAACCACTTTCCTTTGCAGGAACACTCGCAGTAGTGCTAGCACTGAGCTAAGTGGTGGAGCTAACCTGAGAGTTTGGGCTTTATGAAGTCTAAAATGGACAGGCAGTTTTTGATTGCTTGCACCTATGAAGCATTTTTCAGAGGAATTTATCTTCCATACCTGCACAGTTACTGATATTTTGAAGTAAGTACAGTTTAAATAAGTCCTTAATACACAGCATCCAAGGTCCCCTGTGTGATATTGTGACTGATGATGATGATGATGATGATGCTGCTACATGGCCAAAACAGATTTGCCTTTGACAACCAACTGGCCTTTTACAATCTGAGAGTTACAGAGTGGCAGAGGAATTGGTAGAACAGGGCTGTAGCAAGATACACTGACTTTGAGTGAGTGAGACAGAGTGAGATGAATGTGCAGTAGAGTGGGAGAGTATGAATGGGAATGATGACAAATCGAGCAGGTGGGAGGCAATGAACGGGACATTTGGCACTGATAGTAACACTTGGCAAGTTCATCTTCTTGATGTAATCATCAGCTTGACCCAGGCTTTTTCTTGGGGGCAGGAGCTTGTGGTTTACACCACAAAAACATGAGCCTTGAGAGGTACGTGTGCAGTCTGGGTGAATGTGCTGCCAGCCCCATTTGTCTTGTGCAGTAGAGAGGTTGGCCTGACAATTTTGTTTTGTTTATGTTTTGAACTCTTCCATGTAAGACTTGTGGTTGTAAGATGGATGGATTGAGTTTTGTTACTGTTGAATCCATCAAACCCACAAACTGGTAAACACCTCATCTGATGTGTGGAGCGTAATCAGAGGGAAAAAAATGTACCGTGAATCTTGATTTAACATGATTATTTCCCCACACTCCTCACAGATGATTAGTTGCTTGAGGTATTTCAGTTTTGTGCTCAGTTTAGTTTGTTAATGGACTCTGGTTTATGACTCAGACACTTTCCATGTTTTCATTTTGTGTTTAGTCATCCTACCTGAATATATATTCTGAAGTTTTCAAGTGGGCTGTGAACTTCAGAATAGTGGAAAGATACAGCAGTTTGCATATATCCTTCTGTAAGGGCAAATTTATTATAAGGTTGTTCTGTCCTGCTTTTAAAAACGGCTCAGAATATTTTTCATCAAACAGCGTAAACAATTGATAAGTAGGAATGAACATGCAGTGTAACTTTTAAGCAACAAATGTGGAAAATATAACACAATTGGCTTGAAAACCCACCAAACAGATCAGCAAACACTGAATAAACCATCAGCAAGGACAATGCATGCTGCTGGCTCATTATGTCACGCATCAAAATTCAGAAGCTGGACTTCCAGTTAACAAATTCTCTGCTTGTAAATGAACATTTACTTTTGTATCAGAAACGACAGATATAAGCAAATATGCATAATATTTGTCTTTCCTTCTTGCTGTCAGTTTTTTGTTTGATTCTTTGAAGTTCACAATTCAGTTTCATATTAACATGAACAAATTATTACTCAGTACACAAAGTTTTATGGCACATTTACTATAAGGCTCTTGTCTACCCCCTTTCTAACCACATAGCAGCCGTTTATTTATAACCTGTATAGAGCACTTCATCGCTTCATAATGCTTTGCATAATCACAGTTACAGTTTAGTTGCACAGAAACATAATTTTCAGGATACAGGGTTGGTGTAGTGTAGTTTGGGGTTTAAACAAGGTATATAATTGAATATCATCTGCATGGAAATGGTAATAAATATCTTTATATCAACTTATTATCTGCCCAGGAGGAACCAAAGAGAGTCTAAGTTATTAACCCTGAGCTTCTCAGATATGGCAGTCAACCGAATCAGCACTGAGATCCAATAGTAGCAAACGCAGAATGCTCTCTTCCATCACTGTGTATGAGGAGGTAATTTGAGATTCTGAGAAGAGCTGTTTCCAGGCTGAAAGGGACAGTTGTCAATGACTTAATTACAAACAGCACACCAGGACCCATAAATTTATTTAACAAGGAAGTAAATACAATGTCAAGGAGACAAGCGGAGCTGCTAATGAAATAACTAAAACATCTGCCACGTCAAGATCAATGTGTTTTTCCATATGTATGTTTGTTTTTTTGTTTTTTTTCCTACAAGTCAGTGTAGACCATAAGAGGTACAATGAGAATAGATATCAGACTTAAATAGTCTTCATGATTTAGACAGAAGACAGTTTGATTACTCAAACCTTTCTATAAATCATGAATCATGGAAAAATACAACAATGCTGAAAGCATTCAGGGCTTTTGTGTAACACTCATTAAAATCTACAGTTATCAAAGCATTGGACAGTGTTTCACAGATAACATTTTCTCCCATCTGGCATTTTGTAAGATTTTAGGATTAAATATTTATTTTCCCCTGACTGGGTTGTCAGTATTCATCTCCATCAGAGCAGAGCTGGTCTCCCAGCAGGAGTGTGACACAAGCAGACCCCGGCTTACTCGAATGAATCTCCATATTATGTTCTGGTTCAGTCTTTTTGAACCTCAGGAGCAGTTCAAGTCGCATCCTAGCTGAGAGATTTTCTCATTCCACTAATGTCAGGCAAAGTGTCATATCCTCACCAGCTGGAGTGATGGGATAATGATTCACCCACAGTCACACACTCACCTTCCTACTCACTCGTGCTCTTGAACAGTTTGGTAATGTATCTAATTATCCCATCTGGATAATTGAGCTTTTAATTGAACAACTGCAAACATATTATGCTCCTCTGTTTTGCTATTCATCAGCCGCAAACAGTAATTGGCAATAAGAAAACTTCATAAATAATAAATACAGGTTTTATTTAAAATTGAAAATACAAACATCTGTTATACTGAGTAGACTTTTCTAATCACATCTTTTCATTGCTTAATATTTCAATTACATTCTTTTTATTTCCACTTTACTTTTGATCTTTTCTTAAACAGAAAGGATCCTTGAGAAGGATTGATTTCCCTCATGTCATATTCAAGGACTTCATTCCTGTGTGTGATAATTACTGGAGGTGTTTGGAATGCACACTTTAGCAGATCGAGGCTCCTCTTTTTGTTTTTTTTAAACAGGTCAGTGTCCCTTACGTTGTCCTAATGAATCCCTGATCACGGCAGTGACTCATCACTGAGATGGTGATTTGTGACAAGTGATCTGAGGACTGTGAGGTACACAGCAGCTATGAATGAGACGAAAGGCAGATCAAACTAGTGCTGTCATAATTCATAACTTGTGAGAATTCATAAGCCATTACTTGTCAAAAGTCATAAGTCACAACTTGTCAAACACAATGTGTTCCACCTCTGTCTGTGAGGGCACTGAGTGAGCTGAAATGGGCTTGTGGTGATGTTGGTACTTATGTGAGTACAATAAATAAACTGGCCTAGATTCTGACAGAATACTTTGTATTATCTGTGTTTTAGTTACTACTCTTCTTAGCTTTTAGGTTTGATTGTGTCCCAAACAACAAAGATTTTTTTCATTAATTTGTCTGGAGTCAATGCAGAATGATTGTTCAGTGAACTGTGCTAATCTACGAAACCCTGCTCTGCACTGGTTTGAATCAATCTAGAGAAGCTGATGGTAATTTTCCTGCATTTTTGGTATAAGTTGTTGAAGTGATGAGGAATATTAGGGAGGTACTGATACCAGTACCGGGTATCGGGTTTGATGCTGCCCTCGTGTACTCGACTTGTACTTGTAAAAGTTCTCGGATATCACATCTGATACCACTTAAAACCACATTAATCTCATGTTGGTACAAGTGATGACGAGGTGGAGAAATGGAGGATAACAAAATGATGTCAGTACTGTGCTTGATGGCCAGCCTTTGTTGGTTGTTGAAAATACCAGATTCCTCTCCGTGCTGGAGTCCAGGTATGTCATTCCCAGCCGTCGTCATATCATTGTCACTGTCTTACAGAAGTCACATGGCTTTGTCAAAAAACATATTCACATCCTGTTGCAAGATATTAAAGCTGCTTCAACACTGATATTTGGACCAGCAGTGTCTCCCCAATGTCTCTCCTCAGTTTAACAGCACAGTGGGTTGATGGACATTTTATTCTTGTGTGAATCATATTACAATAAACAATTTTGGGGCTTGCACCCCAGCCAAGTCATGGCAGGTCTATTTGACTATATGTTCCAGATGTGGGCCATTCTGTCCACATGGTATTCTGTGACTGTCTAACCTGCCCTGTGTCACTCACAACCTGCAACTGGCCGTTACTGAGGGTCTGTTAGTTCAGAGAAGAATGGATGTGAACAACATCTGAATAGTATTTGAAGTTATTGCAAGTTAATACCGCAACTGTAATATTATAAGTACTTCATTCATCATTACTCGGTATTGGCAAGTACTTAAATGTAAGTACTTGTACTCACTCAGGAAAAAGTGGTATCAGGACACCCATGAGAAGATCTGGTACAAATTTTAGTCCCCAGGCTTGACATAATTGAACTTCACATCACTTCAGTTAAGAGCATCTTGAAAAAAGATTATCTAGTTAATAGTGATATGGTATGTTGACCTGCTTGTATTGTATTTTTGTAAATGCTTAGTGTGTGAACATGGAACTATCACAACAGTTTTTACCACACACTCAAAGCTAGTTGTGCTCCTTAAGTTACACTCCTGAGCACCGCCTGTGCTTTTTAAATTTCATTTGATTTCATATTCAGACCATCACTTTATTATTGTTAGAGCCTTAATCAAAGTGAGTAAGTATTTCTACATTTTTTGTCAGTCTGGCAACTTTTAGTCTCTAATGAGTAATTGAGGGGCTGTAGAAGCATAAGTGATATTTTAGTCTTCAGGCTGTTCTTTTCTCCAACTAGTTTAGGTTAAGAGTAGATTTAATTGTACCTTATTAAATTATTTATAATTATGAGAGATCAGTCAAACTAAATACTTAATATCTATAATATCTGAATGTGTACATTTGCCTTTACTTACATTTAATGACAAATGAATAGTATATAATATATAATTCATGGCCACATTAATTCTTTTGCCTGGCTCAGCTTGTCTAGTGTTCAATTATTTCAAAATGTCAAAACTAGACTGAAGTCTGTTTGTCAAAAAACATTATTCTTATGAATACAGGCTCATAATTTCTTCCCCAGTAAGCGTGAAATGCAAATTGATGCTCTTAACTTACAGGTGGAGTTTAAAGTTTATCTTAAGTGTTGACAAATCTTGAAGTATTAAAGACTGTTGGTGGCATATAAAAGACATTAACATTTTAAATTAAATCAATTTACATTTCAAACATGTGCTCAGTTTGTGATGCAGCATTACAGGTCTGGTTTGTGCTGGTATAATGATTTGAAAAGTGGCCATTCAGATGCATTTGCATTGTTCTGTGTAGAGAGGTGTTTGTGGAAAAGTATGAGGCTCACTGTAAAGGTTGACACCCACTCAGTAGTATCTTCATTTAACTGCTGACTCGTAGTTGGAAAACTTTATCAATTTATTGTTTGTCCATGTTCATGAAGATGTATAGCACTCAAAGGAGGAGGGTTCAAAAGTGTATTAGATCCATGTAGCACAGTCGGGCTGCAGAAGCACTTTCACTGCCTTTGGGTCACTCAGGCACATCATAGACAACTCTTGATTTTCAGAACCTTTGAAGTTGTTGAGCCCATATTGGTTTATTTTTTTACTTTTTGAGTAAATTAGGTTGGGCATTTCCACTCCAAGCCACTAGAGGGTCAACAGTTACTGTAGAAGCTAATCTAAGGTTGTTGAACGTTGGCAGCCACATAGCAAACACTACGGCAGGATAACATAGGTCTTTCTGTCAAAAACAGTTCAAGTAATCTTCCTCATATTTTCAGCACTTCAACTCCGCACACTGCAGCCTGCCACCGTGAACAGTCATGTGCTATGTCATCTGATACTTTGTTGTTCTTTGGTGAAGAGTTTCTATCACAAAGGTGCAGAAATCTTAATAAGCACAGAATGAATGAAAGAAATCATTTTTTTTCGATATAACAATTTTTTCATCATACTGAATTTTAAATACAGTTAGTTCATTAGCTGATGAGTTTGTGTTTTCATCATGTTTTCACAATGAAAATAAAAAAAGGGTAGAATCACAATGAAAATATCCACTAATACACATGTTTCTGAAATCTGTGACTTTTTTCAGTGAGATTGGTTTGGAATTTTCTTTTACATCCCAAACATTGCCCCGTAATCAGTATACAACATAACCCAGTGAATCCACAGTGGGTTAACATGTCTGGTATCAAATTTAATTTGCAGATTGTCCCTCTTAGAAAAGCAAAATGTGCTTGTTGAGTTTCTGCAGATAAGCAGACATCCAGGAGAAATGGCTGTTTAGGGGTTGTTTACCTTTTGTAAGAACAACATGAGTGGGTTATTTTAGAGCAATTTGTACTATAATCATCTTGTGTGCTTTTTATTGTACACCCACTTTGAATAAGATGTGCTACTGAAGCCCCAAGGAGGAACATTATACACAAAATGAATTTCCTCATGCAACAACAAAGGATTGTTAATATCTGACTTTCTGGGAGATTAATCACTTTTCCAGTCATTTCTTGAGAGTATTGGTGCATTGTGTGACATTTGAGACTTAAAGGTTAATTATTGTTATGCTATTTGTGGTACGTTTTTCTGCTCAGGGGTGTAAACTTTCAGCA